>PYXC01001129.1:1827500-1912500 GCA_015244755.2 Tenualosa ilisha
GGGGAAAAAGAACAGATTAACCTTCAAACTAAGCGCAGTGGTAAAACATGTTGTGTGAATTTGTTGAAAATAAATAAATAAATAAATAAATAAACTTCATGGTACTGATTAATCCACGTTATTTAAGGAAGGGATGACAACATTGGGCCAATCAACAACAACAGCCCTTAGGATTAGAGGTCATTACCATGTGCCGATTAGAACAAGTGAATGGCGGAATCACATCAAATACGCCATGGAATTTAAGAATGGAAAACATCTGAACATGGACAATGATTCCACATCGGTGTGTTCAGCTTATCTGATCTCATGTATGTCGTAATGGTCACAGTGTCACACGCAGAAGGACAGCATTGTACTTCAAAACAGAATGACTATGCTGAAGAAACCAGGCAGAATTTGTATAATATTATCCCAGTTAGCAATTATCCAGTATTTTCTGTAGTTATTGTCTTTTCTTTTTTTTAATTTCTCAATTATCAAATGGACGCATGTATAGTCAATGCCACTGCACACGTTTGATTTAGTACATCAGAACTTAATACATCAATATGTCGCATGTCTTAGTCCTAGCATGACTTTCTAATCTTGCCCCTAGAATCTTGGTACATTTACATTGGATTGGATTACATAACAATTTATTATGTAAGGGATAATGTATTGTCCGCCGGTCATTATAGGAAAATATTTCCCAACAGGACGACCAGGACTCTGACGCTAAAGGGAAATATTATACAGCTACTTGCCAAAACGATGACAGAAAACGTCAAACAAACATCTTTTAAATTTAATTTGTTCCCGTTTCGTGGCTTCTGCGGATAAACAAATATTTCGCAACACAACTTGAACTTGAGACATTCTTTAGAACACAGCTGATCTCCTTTCACTTTCAACGAAGTTCCATTGTGATAAGTGAATGATCTCTACTTGCGGAAAGATATGCAGATGTCAATCTGAAGAAAAAAATTATAGCTGTAATTTATCACAATAGAAAATAGTTAATCATGATTAATCATAAATACACATTTAAAGGCTTCAGCAAAGTGGCGTCACAGGTTGTCTATGACAGGGGTGCCCAGGGGTGACCGACCACATGATTTTTTTTAAACCCCCCACCTTTCCTTGGACTCTCTCATTCATTGTGCCCGTCAGCTCATCTAAAAATGCCATTTTATGAAGCATCCACAACCGTCATTATGCTGCTTGTATACTGCGAATAATTTCAAAGAGAAACTCTTTCATCCCCGGACAGTGCTCTCGAAATCTTAACAAGAACTTGAGACTATGGCAACTGTAACGTTAGGCTACTTTGCCTTCTCTCATCAGTGCACAGTCAATCTTCAGATAAACACGAACAGCTGTCTTTGAACGAGTCTTTCGCATATCGAACTACTTCTTAGTGACTTGTATACTTGATGTTACCTTAGAAGATAAAAGAGACCAAAGACTCCATTTATTGCAAGTTAGGCAGAAGTTTGCAGCAGATGCAGACTGTCTGTGCCTTAGAGCCATCGTTTTCCTGTTATGAGTCTGCATTGTGTGTCCACGTTTGCGTAGCGCGCTTCATCAAATTGCTTCAAGTGGAACTATCTACCACCACACAGCCAAGTCTAGTGAATTTCTTTATCATGCTTTCATTTTGTTAAACATTACTGTTAAAAGAGACACTGCATATTTCAACAACCTCATTGTTACGAAAAATATATCAGAACTATTTACAAGGTTTCTGGGCAATCAGTGTAAGTTCTGTTATCAAGCAAATTTCTAATGACTGCCTACAAAGTACTGTCAGCTGACGAAGCGCTGAACTTAAAATGTTATTGAATGATAGGAACAGTACAATTGGGAAATCCTGCCACAGAATTCATAACGGTGTTTTAAATTATTTACAAAGTCTATACAGTAGACTATCATGCTGTTGAAAGTGCAGTGGTCTGTTGAAATACACCAGCAAGCAAAACAAAGCGAGTAGACGAACTCGACCAATCGTAGCCCTTGCGGTGTGTACAAGTGAGGAGGGCACTGGCTGGTAGTTTGGCATATGCGTCTGCATGACTAATTTGTGTTAAAAAAAAAAAATCCCTAATTTTTTTTACATTAATCACATTCGTTAACACGTTACTATTGACAGCACTAAAAAAAAAAAAAAAAAACACATGGACAGCGGTCTTTATACTTTCGCAGCGGTGATTATACAGAAATAACTTACCTCCGAACGTTGGGAGGGCCCATTCGAAGTGAATGGAACCTCCCACAGCATTCTGGAAAGCTGTAGAAAACGCCTTTGAAACTACCATGTGATCTCTCCTCCCAGTACATGGATTAGTCCAGGGGGGAGACTCTCAGAAGTATGGAGGTGATGAGGCTAGTAACTGCTAATGACAGGAAAAAAACAAGCATTTATTATTTTTTTGGTCTTGGGAAAGACACAAGATGATGATAAAGATACATGCAATTCAACATGGAAAAAGTGTGTGTGTGTGTGTGTGTGAGTGGCGGTAGAGTAGGTTGTGCGGAGGACTGGGTTGGAAATGGAAAGCTGTGAGGCCAGCCAAGCCGTCAGGTCTATCTGTCAGGGGGCCTGTGAGTGTGCGTGTGTGTGTGTGCGTATGTGTGTGAATGCACTACTAGGAGGCATACTAGCACTGACACTCAAATGGCTGGGAGAGGCTATATCTACAGGATACAAGGGAGGCCTCCATTGTAATCAATCTCAAACAGAAAGGAATACCTAAGTCAGAAAATTTGCTAAAAATGCCAACAAAACCTTTGAATGACACAGCTGCATTAGGCCTTGTGAGATTTTGATCTCCAAGCTAGGAGACAAAATCCCAATTGCGCTTAAGAGTTATTTGAATGTCCTAAAACATTTTTGTGGTCTTTGTGGTATTAAAGGTGCTAAGTGAAGCTTTCATGAAATATTTTTGATTTTCAATGCAGCTTTTGCATTAACATGCATTGGTATTTAACACAACAGAAGCTAGCATGGCGCTAGTTGATTTGCATGCTAACTTCAACTGATATCCAGACAACACCGTGCTTCGGCATTCTGGCATTATGTCAGTACAGTGGTTTCAGTACATTCTGTTGCTGTTTCTGTGACTTTTTTTTCGATATTCTAAATTTTAAAAATACCACATTTTAGCTTTAAAAGGATTGTGTGATTTCCTGATCAGTGGCCTAGTAAGTAATGCCTGGTGAGGAAACCTTCCTTGGCCATCTTACAGTAATGATTTACACATGAGACATCCCACTGACCCACGCTGAACCCCGGCCCTGGTGCTGTGTCTCTGTATACAGCAGCTAGGGTGGCCGACAAGCTCTTTGCAGCTCCGTGTTTGCTTGTTTGTCAGCAACTGGGATGCATCAGGGAAGAGGACGGGATGCTTTCTGAGCCATTAAAGCCTAAAGACCGAGAACACATAGGACCAACAGCATAAGGGTCAAATGTGCAGGGCAAATGTTACAGCAAGGCATTCTCTTCTGTCAGAGGCTCACTTATTCAGTTACAGTATAGCAGGCCGGAAAGTGGAAAAGACGAAGAAAGCACGCGTGCAAGAAAGATACAAAGAAAGGAGAGAGTGAAAGAAGAGAAGAGAGAGACAGAGAGAGTGTTTGTGTGTGTGTGTGTGTGTGTGTGTGTGAGAGTGAGAAAGAGGGTGTATGTATGAGAGAGGGACATATATATATATATATAGAGAGAGAGAGAGAGAGAGAGATAGAGTGAGAGATAGATAAATAGATAGATAGATAGATAGACAGGCAGACAGACAGATAGATAGATAGACAGATTGATTCTGGTATCCTTAAGCTTCCACAACATGGCATATATGACTTACACACATTATAAAAAAACAGAGAAAATTCCTATTACGTGTGTGTTTCAGAGTACTAATGTGCAGGAGGATGCTGAGGCATTCCTAGTGTGAAAGTGTCAGTGCAAGTACATTTCCAGGCAGAGTACTAGTACACTACATAATACAAGACACAGTCATATAAACAAGCAGTTTATAAGCAGTTAAGAGAGCAGTCCTTATATAGAAAAGAGTAAAAACTGAAAATATGCTGTAATAGTGTGAGAGTGTGTGTGTATGTATGTGTGTGTGTGTGTGTGTGTGTGTGTGTGTGTGTGTGTGTGTGAGTGTGTGTGAGTGGGCGGGTGGGTGAGAGAGAGAGAGAAAGAGATAGGGGGGAAGTGTGTGTGTATGAGAGAGAGAGAGAGAGAGAGAGAGAGAGAGAGAGTAAATGTGTGTGTGAGAGAGAGACAGAGAGAGAGAGAGAGAGATAGTGTGTGTGTGTGTGTGTGAGAGAGAGAGAGAGAGAGAGAGAGAGAGAGAGAGAGAGGGAGAGAGTGTGTGTGTATGAGAGAGAGTGTGTTGAGTCGGGAAGAGGGATGGAAAAGATGGAAGACTAAAGGAAGGCCAGAGGAGTCAAAGGGGAAGCAAAGAGAAAAAAAGAACAGCACATAGCTTGGAATCCTACAACACTAATGGAAGGAATTAGACAAATTTATGAAAATATGTGACGAATGAACTGCCATTTGGACACGGTCAGGAACATTCCCAGCTGTGCAGGCTACTGTAAGTCACTTAGATCGTACTGAGTATGACGCCATAGTGCAGTAGGCAAAGCGAGACATTGAGTACGCGGCATTGTGAATCGAGACTTGATTACGTACAACAAAAAAAAGCGTAATGAAAAATTCCCTGTTGTGACACAAAGAGAAACAAAATGAATGAGACAAGTAGGCGTAGGACGTGGACATAAAACTCCCAGAATGCCACAGATTTGATATTGTCTCACTGAAAGCATGTGCACCGCCACATCTTTGGGTGACATTTTTAGCAACAAGAACAATAAAGCAGAAGACAGCATATTTCCACTGCGCTATTGAAAGCATGTCGGTTAACCAACAGGCTCATTTGGCTGGGCCAAAACCTTACTGGTCTTCATCTTGTCCATCACGAGTTTCATAAAACCATAGTCTCTCACACAATCTTACTGCCTAAAATACAGTAATTTCCCGACTATAAGCCGCACCATGTATGAACCTCAGGTCAGTGTTTTATGCAAACTAAAAAAAAAAAAAACATGTATTGACCTCACACTTGTATAAACCTCACCCATGTATTAACCTCAGTCTACTTAACATTACCTATTGAATCACAATCAGATCAGATCAAGTAGAATGATGAAAAGAAATGCAATTCTGCATATAGCCCTGACCCATGTATGAACCTCATAGATGAAGAAAAAAATGTGGCACATTGCAATCCTTCACCTAACAACAGATACATTCATGGTAGTGTGTGAACAACACATTTAAAGGTCTAATCTGTTTATCTTGAAAGGTTATTGACGTTTGAGTGCAATGAAATTACAGTCTACGTTTCCCTTCTGATAATGCTGCAATATGTTGATGTGGTGAAATTATTTATGGCTTTCTGCTGAGTCAGGATTTATTGGATGTGCACACAGTAAGGACTGTGAATCAATTACAGCAAGAAGACCAGGTCCAGGTCCTGAAAAATGAGAATGAGGTCCTATTTATATATATAACAGAAATTATTACCGTAGATGTTATGTTACATTAAGTTTAGCAGATGCTTTTTTATCCAAAGCGACTTACATTTGTCAACTATTAACTACATCAGGGCTAGTCTACCAGAGAGTACCTTAGGGTTAAGTGCCTTGCTCAGTGGCACAACAGTGGCAGCCGGCATTTGAACCCACAATTTCCAGGCGACTGCCAGCTATGCTAGCCAGGTTCGTTAACCACTACACCACCACCACCCTGAGTTGGTTGTTTAATATGGTTATATGTGTTACGTGTATATGTTTGCATGAGGTACAGTAGTGACTGCAAAAACTAATTTCCATTACAAAATGAGACTCTTGAGACTCTATGAGACTCTTGTATTATGTCCAGTTAAACATACCATACAGAATATAAACAAACTATGTACAGTCTCAGAGCATCACACACACACAGACTCTTTCTCTCTCTATGTCTACATTACATTACATTTAGTCTATCTATGTATCTATTACTAATATTATATTATGCAATGAGGATTCTTTATTTGGATTTACAGAATGTCCACTGAACACTTTATTCTTGCCCCATGTGCAGACAAAGTAGCAGAGGGCAGGGAGAGTTGACGTTTGGCGCACCACAAAACACATTTAACGTGGTGTTAGACAGCTTGTATTTCTTTGTCTTCTGTCCCTATTCAAGCCATTCACTCTATTATTATCATCAGTCCCCCTTGCCATATCACCTACTCACACTCTTTTCTATTTGCTAAATTCGAACACAATGACCCAAGCTCAAGATGTTCTGGCAGTCAAACCAGTTTATCTGAGCGGGCCCAGTCAACGTGGCGGCATCTACCTATATCAGGTTCCTGTTCTCATTGGAAACCGCAGACAGGGAAAAGACCTGAAACCTGAATACATGTGGGCATCTGAGACATGAAAATTCTGACATATAACATGTGACACACTAAGAGGGTTTTTTTTTTTAGTTTTTTGGCCTGATGGATCTGAAGAATCTGAACACTCTCAACTAGCATAAGTTCACAAGTTTTTGTGGTGGGTGGGCACTTTGTATGAAGTTTAAAACTATTGGTTCATTCTTTTAATCTCTGTTTGCTGATTGGATGCTAGAAAATCTAGTTTGAGCTTTCAGAGAGTTCCCTGAGATAGAGTTCCCTGAAATACAATATTAAGTGGAAGTACTACAGTGTCACATGCCAGGCTAGGTGTTCTCAGATACAAAGTACAAAAGGTATGTAGGCCTACAGCCAAAAACATTAAACTCATGGGTTCTGCATAGAGAGGAAGAGGTGCATAGTAAAGGAACAGCAACTTAGGCAATTCATAAAAAGTTCAAGCAATGTCAATAACACTAAGACATCTATTTTGAAACAGTTCTCCAGGGAGTATATGGTGAGGTAAAGACACAGTTAAGGCTTCTCCAGGGCTTACAGGGAAGGTTATTTACATAATGAAGAGGGTAAGCCTTAACTTTAGTCATCACAAGACTGATATAATTGTTTGATGGCATATGCAGCTGTCTGATCTCACTGGTCATCAAGACACTTGGAGTCCATTACTTTGAGAGACATCACGGTTCTCAGAATTGCAGATGCTGCATAACATCTTACACCACCCACGACACTAAGATGTCATAGCATCATCTTGAGAAAATTCATGACAGTTGCAATTATTACCAAGGCTGAGGACACTGCTACATCACTGAGCACTTATGTTGGCACATTATGTTATCTAACATGATAATTACACGGCATGTTTGCGTAACTTTAAGTGCTGCGTCTTCGGGACACATCCGAACTAAGACCACACAACATCACACAGCTAACCCTATAGGTTCCTAACTTTTAACAGTGTGTAAATACTGTGCAAACAAACAAGCTTCTTTGATTACATTTTTATTACGACAAGCAGCTGCGCTTAGTCCAGTGCCAAATGCTGTACGATTTTAATTATCATATATTGTGTTTATTTAATCTATGAATGAAAAGTGCTTTTGCACAGAATTGCATGTAACAAAGGAACTGAAGTTACTACAATGCTTAGATAACGCTGGTGTTATTTAGGTGAAGAATAAAACATAGTTGAGTGGCATCTTACTAAAAAGCCTTCACAGATCAATGAGTTGCTGCTATGTGTATACATTCTACTAACTACGACTGACATCAGTTCTCACTGAAGCTCACGGATCCTAAACATAAAACCACCAGTGGTTTTGGATGGCACTCCCTTGAATTATCTGTCTTTTAACACTTGCAGGCTGTCTATGTTTGGCAAATAGAGGCTGACGTCAAAGTGACATCAGAGTGTTCTTAAAGGGAATTGCATCATCAGAACTACCATGCATCTAAACAAGGGGTAGCCAAACTAAGGCCCAGGGGCCAATTGCAGCCCTCTGCTCTCTTTCATGCAGCCTGCCATGAAGTCAAAAAATAAGATGTGATGTGGCCCATTGTTACATTAATCTATTATTATATGTCCATCGCACATCATAGTTTCAGTACTGGTGACATTTTGGGCAATAATATCATTAAACAGTGTAGCATTAGATAGCCTGCAGTCACTGTTTCACTTAAGAACTGATTAAAAACAAGGCTCTTGATTTTACATTGGCCCTTGGCCGCTTAGATTTTTCAGGATGTGGCCCGCAAACAGAAAATTTTGCCCACCCCTGATCGAAACTATTGACTGACCTAAACACCAAGAGTTAAATGAAAAAATGAAATACACATAGATCTAAAAGGAAATGGTTGTGCTGCGTTCAATGTGTATCCCATCAACCATGTAAAAAGTTAAAAAGAAACTTTGTTCTAAACTTTGGTCTTGAGCCAGTAATAAATGTACATTCTGTTCTCTAACTTTCCTTGTGGGCTTTCCATTATCTGTTCTTGTTGTTCCAGAACGGCACAAAACTATTTTGGGGGGCAGAGGATGAATGAAAATGAATGAAAACTAAACATAACAAAAATACAATCTGGTGTCTTAAACCTTTGTTAGTTGGCAATGGAACTGTTGTATAAAAGCAATATAACACTTGTGGTTGTGAGGTTGCTTGTGAATATTCACGGGTGTAGTTAAACCAAAGATTGGAGAAAGTGTGTTATGTTGGTCCACTGAGGATTATGTGTGATGAGGAAGGACCTGTAGTGCTCCCTCCTTATCGTGTGTCCATGTAAAGGGGACAGAGTAATAAAAAAGCTTTTCAGAAATGTTCCTTCAGGGTTGCTGTTGTCATAGTCCCCCCTGGAGACAAGAACCCCACAACAAGAGACAATGGATCGGAACTTGATCCCTGTGGTGTTTGCCTACACTGTAAGCAAGTAACAATCTAATGGAAAGCCAGTGGTATTACAGAAGAGTGGTAACTAGTACTAGCTGTAACGAGGGCTAGCTGTAATCAATACTGACAGTAAAGCATTGTAAAGTTTGCATTTGTACAGTGTATACAGTCCATCAATATGCATTTTGTAATAATAATTGCAGTAAATTGGTGCACAAACTGACTACAAATCTGGGTACTAGGTTATGTGTTTAGAAAATTGTGTTGTGTGTGTGTGTGTGTGTGTGTGTGTGTGTGTGTGTGTGTGTGTGTGTGCGTGCGTGTCTATGGACACGTGTCTTTTCATGCAGGTCTGTTTAGTGAAGCACATCATGTTTCCTTCAAAGATGGAACACACACACACACACACACACCACACACACACAAACCACACAACGTCAACTGTACACAGACGGCCTTGCCCTAGCTACCTGGGATCCAGGGAGGTGTTTCTTCTTTTTTCCAGTGTGTGCAAGCCTTCAGGTGGTGGGCTGGTTCTCTCTCTCTCTCTTTCTTTCTTTCTTTCCGTCTCTCTCTCTAAGACAGAGTTACGTTGCCTCTGCTGTTCCTGCAGATTGTGTGCCTCAAGATTGCACTCCACATTCACCTGCAAAGGTATGAAATCTGAAAACTACCTGTTTTTTATCCTCATGTCTTTCTTTGTTTAACATTTTCAACTCTGATTGTTTCCACTGATATACTCTCACTATGTCCTGTTTTAGTGGGTATATTGTCACTGATTTCTGATCTCTGTACTGTCACCAAATATTTGGCAAAGGTCCAGTTATGGCAGGACTCTTACCACACATGGCTTGGTATTCAACACATCTACAGGATACAGGAAAGTTAAGGGCAAAGAACTGGGTGTTCATGAGAGTATGTGTGTATTTGGGCATGTGGATGTGAAAAACAGAATAGTTAATGGGACAGAGTGTGTGTGTGTGTGTGTGTGTGCTTTTGGAAGTGAGAGTCAGGGGTATATGTAAGTAACATGAGTAGCCTACAGTAAGTAAAGCATGAGTATTTTGGGTTACCGCCCCTAAAATGTAACACACTCTTAGTTTCCAGTTCGAACCCTAATTCCCTAATGTGTGTGTCTGCTTGTGTGTGAGAGTGTGTGTGTGTGTGTGCACAGTTTTCCTGGCTTCCTGAAGTTGTCACTGTGGGATCAGATGTTAGGCGTGTGGACAGAGATAAGTCAAGGGCGTTGGACAAGGGGACAGAAGGGGAAGGGCTGTACCCCAAGCTCTGGAGCTAAGAACAGAAGGATATGTGTGTCTTATGCAACTTAGATCCTGCAGAGAATAATGGGAACACAGGAGGAGGGTGCATAGAAGGAGAGGGTGCAAGTTTTTTTTTTTTTTTTGCAAGTTTTTTTTTTGGGGGGGGGGGGGGGGGGGGGGTGTTGACAGAGCATAGTGTGATGTAGCTAAGATATGTGATTGCAGCAAGCCCATCATATGAGTGACTCCATTCTAAACTCTCATGACATCTGTCCAATTGTCAGATGCGATGGTAAAGCTGTGTGTGTGTGTGTGTGTGTTCATTCTTAGGACAGGAATGTGTGTTTTGGGGATTTAAAGTCATTTAAAGATGATAGAGGCCATTAGATCGTGAAATTATCGCTGTGTGCCAACCACAATAAAAGTTCATAGTTGAGGTCAAATGAACTTTGATTGGCATGATTATACTTTGGATAGTGCCTGCCATTGCACGACAAGGCCATGCCAACTTCATAAAACTTTATTACTCACCTAAGGCCATTATGCCATCATACCATTATGCCTTTCATGCCATTAAAACTTAATTGAAACTAGACTTTGATTAGATTGGGCATGACACATTATCTTGAAATATTTAATGAATGTATGAAATTTATAACATTATAACTGTTGAAGCTTTTTTTTCAGGTAGGTTTAATATCACCACCATGAGCTGGTGCAATAGATGTTCATGTGGAAACAAGTGGTAGGATGCATTAATAGTATTGGCTTTGAATTCCTGACATAACCTGTTACATTTGATATCAGTCTAATTTGTGAAGTTCTCCTGATACGTTTATTGACAAGAAGAGCACTAGGCTATATATCATGCTGTCAGGTAGGATGTTCACGTAATTGTAGCCGAGATTCTGACGTTAAAATGATAACCGAGGCTAACTTTGAACTATAGTTAGGCTAATTTAGCACGTATCTAAGTCCAGTTGTTATGTAGGCTACCCTAACCGCTAACATGGTCGAAGATGCAATTTAGGCGATGTTTATGTTCAAATCTTGAAGTTCACAGAAAACTACTTTCCTTGAATTGTTAAGCTTTGGCAATGACAGAGTCATAAAACGAATATAACTCATTGTCTCATTAACCTGTGTGTACAAGGCTAAGTTGGAAATATCAAAAGTGGACTAAGACCAAACTTACCTCTTTAGAAATCTACACATATAGCCACGTATACGTCACCTCACGTTTTGTACGCAACCAAAACATGATAGGTTCATTAATGGCTACGTGAACATTGAGCTCTAGGTGATAAAATACCGCAGTTTCAGACTTGGCCTTGAACAGAACAAGTTTGAGGGAGGTGCTCTTTAATGGGCATGATTTTCTGGGAAGTCAAAGTGGCCAAACCCCGAATGGATTTATGTTCTTTGTTAAGCTTTGACCATTTTAATTGTAACAGATGTCAATTAGCAGAGCAGTAAGTTATAGGCTACATGACCAGCAGTAATTAAACTTTACTTTGTCCTTGTTAGAATAATTGTATAGTTTTGCATTTAGTTCATTATTAACAGTTTATCAATTTTTTTTTTTTTTTTTTTAAGGCAGTGGTTTACTTTACATTTACTATGTTGCCTATATTTACATAAGCAATAGTGAATGTGAAAGGACCAGGTGCCCCCAAATGTCTATATTGTCATCTCCTCATCCACCTGTCAGTAGATTTCAAGTAGATGTTAGTGACATGCAAAGGAGTTGGATATAGAGGTGTTTTGTATTATAGAATGGATTTGTGTTTTCTATTATGAGAGAAGTCCTCATCAAAAAAAAGAGTAACCTGTTGTTTCTGGTGACTTTAATGGCTGGCTAACATTTTAGTGTGAGTCAACCTTCTCATGGCTTGCATGGGTGACCATGTGTCACAAGTCACAAACAAGGCAAAAAAAAGAAGGACATTTTTAATGTTTTGATCCAAATATCCCATTAACCTATTACATCAGAATATTAAACCAGGTATCTGCTGACTGATCTACTGGAATTGTATACAGTTTTAAAAATAGAAGAGAGGGGATTGCAGGGAAGGTCAGTAGAGGAGACCGATGGCTTGGGGGCCTGAACCAAAGAGCACAAGCCTGGCCTCACCCAAACACATGGTTTCATGTCACTGATCCTCGCATGGCTAACAGGAATGCTTATTTGCAGTAAGTGGCCATGTAATAGTTTTGTAAGGGCCCAGAGGCAGTGCTGGAAACATGTCTGCCTGCTTTGAGGTTTCAATGGGGGCTAAGGCCAGAGCACCAGGGTCACGGATGACTGGCTATCACCCCTCCTTGTGTAGAGGCTACAGATCTTTGCATTTAGGGCTTCCCACACAGAGGCACCTGTGTGTGTGTGTGTGAGTGTGTGTGTAAGAGAGAAAAAAAGACTAGAGTAGTGTGCCTGAAAACACGACAAAAATACATGCCTGGGTCCTGGATTTCTGTGTGGGCAATTTGGTATGCCATTATTTGCTTTTGTCTGTCCTGTGTAAGTTTGTGCATTGACATTTTTTCAGCAAGAGAGGACACATGCAGTGAGTCATGCAGTTAGTTTGCAATACAGCAGGCCCAAAACTTCTGCATCAAAGCAAAACCATCACCATAAAGAACGCCCCCTATGCAGGAACGTGACATGTAGGCTATGTTCTTACGTTTCTGATTTCACATTGCAGAAGCAATGCGGTGATGGCGAAATCTGATTGTACAGTGTACAGTTTTCTAGTAATTTTTAACAGTCAGCACTTCACCAACAAGCAGTGCTTCGTGGGCAGCTGCGGCAATTTAGCTTGTTTGCGTAACAAACTGCGTAAACTGACGAGCAGATACCATTCAAATTAACTCAGGCATATTTTTTTTTATACAATAGTGAGGTTGTTGGAATACACCACTACAGACTATTTTACTGAGAAAGACTGTTGCTGAGAAAATCTAAGCAAGAAAATGCTTAGACACCAATTACCTTTGTATTTATACAATGGTTCCCAATGGCGATGAACCAAAAACAAGGCTCAACACTCATGTTGCATTATTTGCAACAAAGTGGGCATTTTTAAAAAAAAAGTGTGTTTGGAGGGTTTGCATGCATATTTGTGTGTACCACAGATGGCAAAGGCCAAGTTGCATTGTGTCAATAGAAAGGCATGATCAGCTTCCCCGTGACTGCCTATGTGGGTGATGGTGTGCGAGAGTGTGCCTCTCTGTTGATGCTCGGCAGGACATGTTGTTTTGTATACAACGCAGTCTGCTCTCGGGCAGACGCACCCGCAACAGAGGCCCTTGTAATGTGGAAAACATTGCTCTAAGTACTGTTAGGTCATTTCTCTAGCACACAAGCCAGATAAAGTGTGTGGGGGGTGTCTCTGTGTGTGTGTGTGTGTGTGTGTAGGTGTGTGTTTGGGGTCATGAATAAGACCAGGCCCCAGTGACTGTATCTCATTCTAATTTGATTTGAGTTCTGAAACAGGTGAGACGGCGTCTTTGTGTTTTAGACGCCAGTCGTTTGGTTGGTGATGGTTGACCACTATTGTGTCTGTTTATTTACTTATTTTTTTATTCTGGTTTCGTACGTAGGTCTTTGTTTGCCACCAAGAATGCTTATGTGTTTTTGACAGAGTCTTTTAACTTGTTATCTCTTTTTAATAGCGACATGCGGTCATGTCTATGAGTTTATTGGAGATGTTCTTTGTTTTGTTTTCATGCGATAGCTTCCAGTAAAAGTTTAGAGTGTCAAGACCTCTGTGATTTACAAAAGCACTAATTTGAAAGGTATGCTGGCGCAAGGCACTTAGCACAAACGCCTGTTGCCATCTTGTGTTCCCAGACCTGTGGAACAAAATTGAAGATGCTGCTTAAGCCAGCAAAACCACATAATTTGTTGTTGAGGCTTATGCAAATTAAGAGAATTGTAGACGCAGGGCACTTCATTCAATTTGCTGCACAGTACTGTAAAACAGTCTGGTCGTTTGTTTTTGCATGACATTCAATGACACAGCTTGCAACAATATAATACTGTAAAGGGACTGTGGAAGTAAATAATAATCAAGTCTGATCCCATACGCACTCATGTGTATGCAGCTTTTTATTGCTGAAATTGTGTTTTATTTCACTGCTGATGTAATACGGCAGTCAGAAAAAAAAACTAGCCTGTGAATTTTATAAGAAAAAGTTTACACAGTTACACAGAGTACACAGTTGAACTGACACAACAAAGCATTCTGACTTTGTTGTTCATAACAGTGTCACAGAAACGTCTCATTCTGACACTGGCAGAAATTGGCATTAATTGGCATAGATTGGCATAAATATTTACTATCTAGACATGAACTTAGCATTATTAGTGCGAGGCATGCTTTTGTTGGTAAATCATGCATTGCAGTTTGCATGCATTTTGCAGTTTGTGCAAACATCATTATGCAATATCATGCAAAACTGTCACATCTCTGAAGCCAACACAATGCCATGGTATGGTATGTTGTGAATGATGATTACACAAAATTTGAACATTCACTCCTCATGGTTGTAGAACAAATTTTATGAAACTTTTCGTTAACCCTTTATGGTAACACTTTACTTGACGGGTTCTTTCATAACATATTCATAGCAGCTGTCATAAACTGCACATAAAGCATTCATGACTGTTTCATGAAACATGACTCAACATTCATGCCAAACTTTTCATGAATGTGGAAGGGTCTACATAAGGGTGACATGAGCCTGTTATAAACATGACATGACATGTATCATGAACATTAATGACACTTAATTCATTGTCATTAAGTGTCATTCGTTTATTGGCAGATTTTTGGATGCAGACATTATAAAACCCGAAAGACACTTAATAACAACAGTCGTAAACATCAATGAAGTGTCATTAATGTTCATGATATGTGTCATGTCATGTTTATAACAGGCTTGTGTGACCCTTATGTAGACCCCTTAAAATAAAGTGCTACCAACTTTTCACATTATCATTTACATCATACAGACACCATGGCATTTTTCTGGCGTTATGGACGTGACGTGCGTGGAATTGCCCCACTGATAATTTGAGAAATGCACCAAAACTACTGCAGAAAACTAAATTAGAGGCTTCCCACATAGCTAACAGCATTTTAGTCCATTAGAAAATGATACAATGATACACATAATTAAGTCAAACAGGACTAATTCATCAATTCAGATATAATAAAGGGACACACTTACTGATGCAAGTGTGAGTATTTCTTATTTCATTCTTGAATGAACTAAATATGCATCGTAAACTGTGGCTTGTAAAGATCTGACCACGACTGAGGTGAGGCAGAGCCACATGATGTAACATTGGAGCAGTTTTACGACAGAATTGACCAGATATGTGTTGGCTACACTGTTTGGTCCACACATGATGTCCTCACACAGCAGGTCATCCTTATTACAGTGCGTCTCTGTGTATCATTAGGATGGACAGCGGAGTTCCTCCCAGTCTTCCAACCCTGTGTCTGCCAGCCCATGTCTGCCGCCAGTGCAGGAATTACCGTTCATTACCAATTCATTTTCGCAACATTTTTTCTCTCTCTTTTTTTTCTTTTCGTTCTTTTTTTTTTTTGTTCAAACACATGTTAAGGCCACTTTTTTTAATGAATAAATCGATTTAGCCTTATACCATTGCCTTGCGGGATCCAACTTTCCAAGTCGTGCCATCTCTCTCTCTCTCTCTCTCTCTCTTTCTCGGGGGATTCCTGGCCTTTTGAGGCCCTCTGATGATACCACATGAGACAAGGCATGGTTAACTACTTTACTGCACTAATGCACTTTTCTAGCAAAATGGTGGCCGTGGTGTGTGTGTGTGTGTGTGTGTGTGTATGGGGTGGGGACAGGGTGAGGTGGTATGAGTGGTAGATTAGCAAGGAGTGGGTTCTCATTATGGCATCAGAGTATGTTATAAATTTCTTGACAAACTTTTCCTTGTGAGACATAGAGTAGGCCCTGTGTCCAGGAAGACATGCATCTTCATTAACTGGGATTGGATTTGACTCCTTCAGGCTCAGATGGGTGTATAATTAGGAATGCTTGGTCTACTGACCTCCCCACCAGAACACACACATACACATACACAAACAAACACACAATTTGGGATGTATGTAAGCATTATTCTATGTGAACGCTTCCTTTAAATAATTGGTGTGGTGTAAGATTACCACAGCACTAAATCAGTGAGCTCTTTATAGAAAATCAGCAAGTGTTTGCTTTATCGCCCACAGTGCGATATTCACAACACATTCTGCTGTCTGAAACTAATGATGAGGATAAAGTTGATTTGGCCATAGCCTGGGTCTCACACATACTGATGTGCTATGCAGCTTAGTATTGCTACTAGGCCTATCTCCACTCCACTTTCTGTTTGCCAGAGATAGGGTTCTGACCAAAAACTGGCTTTTACCCCGACGTGATGGAGGCGGACTTGGTATGTGTTTTGTGTCAAATTATGACACACCTCACTCCGTCTCCTCCCCACAGTCACTGGCCTGATTGGTTGTAGGTCTGTCCAACACCTGCAGAGGCATTTTGATCGACGTCCGTTAATTCCACCTCAGGGAAGTTGGAGATGACAGGAAAGTAGTCAAACTGAGCTGCACAGCAGATCAACATGTGTGAGAACCAGGCTAAGATGGCCCGGTACAGTAGTGGACTGTAGTACACTTCATCTTGACTAGACCTATCTCACTCACCCTGGAAGTAAGCAATGGACTTTTCCACTGTGGTAATGACTGTATGAAGTTCAAATAAGGATAAATCTTTAATGAAAACATTGAAACATTTCTCAGTTGAACCATGCAAGGCTTGCTAACATTCGGTAGATAATAGGTATAGTTTCAAAAGGGTTAGTAAGATAGATGTTTTTCACATGGCTATAATGGTCTTGGTGTCACATAAAAAAGTAAATGTAGGTTTTGGACTGGTGTCATCTGTATGACAATGTTATCAAAAGGCTTAATCGCAACACTCTTTCCTGCTTACATATTGGGTATCTTGGAGCAGAGGGTATTCTACTCTTTCTCTTCCTTTTTTTTTCTGTGAAATCACAGATTGTGTTCCGAGTGCTAGGCAACGGAGGCCAGAGCTTTGGCTGGCAGGAAGTGGGCTCCGCCGAGCTGACATCGGGCTCCCTGTGTAAGACAGCGGCGCTCTACAACCCTCTTGGCTTTGGCGAAGGGAGCGAGAGGTTAGAGAGGGAGCGGTGGGGGCTGCTGACCGAACATGGGGAGGATGCACTCAATGGTTTGGCCGCCATCGAGGCGTTCCCTGCCACTGATCACACGGTGGAGACGCCCTTTAAGTTTCCAATGCCCCCCTCCCCCTCTCACACCAATCCCCGACTCCATCGTCACCACCCATCCCAAACCCCCACCATCACTGCTATCATTGTCTCTTTGTCTCCTCCTTTTACTCATCCGCCTTCCAACCTAAACCCTCTCAACCTCTCTCTCTCTCAACCTCTCTCTCTTGACTCTTTCACTATTTCCCTTCCTCTGTCTTATGCTAACCTTAAGGCAGGAGAGAAAGCACAGTGGCACTTCCTTGGGTTGGAGCTTTGACAGCACACTGCTTGGCTTCCGCCCAGAGAGCCGTCACCAGTGAGCCGCGCCAAAACGCTCCACTCCATCCAACTAACCTCAGGCCTAAGCCATTAGAGCACCCTGCCTATCTAACCACAAAGAGAGAGAGAGATTAAAGGAGAGAGAGGGGGAGAGAGAGAGAAACGAAAGCATGATGAAAGGAGAGAGAGTGTGAGAGAGACAGGGAGAAAGAGTGAGAGAGAAAGGGAGAGAGCGAGAGAGTAAAGAAGGAGAAAGATACAGAGGGAGAAAGAGAAAGTTGGAAAGGGTGAAACAGAATGGGTCAGAGAAAGAGGCAGAGAATGCAAATCAAAGTGCAAGCAAGAGAGAGGAAAAGAGAGAAAGAGAGAGAGAGAGGAAGCAGTTAACTCAAGTGAAGATTGGAGACAGACAGACAACCGGCAACGGCCCACTGAGGCAAAGTGGAGGTCAGTAACAGGTAGAGACGGAGACCAAGGTGACACACAGCCAGCAGTTCAGCTACAGGTAGAGACAAAATGTCTGTCTAGGAGCGCTTCCTGGACTCAGAAGTTGTTTGTTCAAGGTGCTCTTTGGATGAGAAACTTCAGATGAAACACCAAGAGAAACTCCAAGGCACTCTCATTTAGCAAAAGTTAAAAAGCCTTTCTTCTTTGGCTTGGTCACTTTCTGTGGCTTGGTCACACTAACCTTTAAAAACTCAGGCAGACGAGGAGACAGACAGAGACAGCAAGATACAGAGGGTCCAACTCTGAGCCGAATCAAATCTGGGCCCACTCTTATTCAGATTCGCATGGCGTCTGGGATGCCACAGCATAGTAGTGTTGCATAGTATAATGCCTGCAATATACAGAGCCTGGGGCCAGTACCAGGGTGAAAAAAGTAATTAAAGTCATTAAAAGTGTATAGATGTACACTATTTAAGCTTGTTTTACCTTTTTACTGCATTGCAGAAATGGAGAAGAGGGCCATAAATGCAGCAGTGTGTTTGTTGTTTATTTACAAAATAGAAGCAAGCAAACAAATACACAGTGTGTTAGTAGGACTCATCTCTGAGAAGCATGACAAATATCAGGACTTTGGGTAGATCTCAATTAAGTTTGTCTTCACATTCAAATTCCCATCAACACCCATTAATTTACACACACACACACACACGCACACACACACACACACAATCTACGGCAGCCTGTTGAAACAGGGTTTGCATCGCTAGGCAACTGCACCATTATGATAAACGGTATTGACACAGTGGACGAAGGGAAGCTGGACTGAAATCGAATCAGAAATGATAAACATTCCCAGATTGACCTCTTAAAATAGACTTGGGGGGAAAACAACACGCAGAAGAGCGGCACCGTTAGACCAGACGCAGCCCCGCGAAAAAATATGACAGAACCATGTGAACGAATATGACAACAAAAATCCACTGTGGAAAAAGAACAAGGAACAAGGGCCAGCTTCCTTTGTCTCTCTCTCTCTCTCTCTCTCTCTCTCTGTCTCTCCCTCTATCTATCTTTCTCTATCTATCTGTCCATTTCTCTATCTCTCTCTCTGTCCAGTGTGTTTCTTTTGGTCCCTCTGCCACTTTTCCTTCTCAGCCAACAGAAAATGGACTTCCATCAGGAGGACGGCGCTCCTAAAGATATTGCCGACGGTGGTGGGGGTGAAGGGGGACGGAGGGGGGGCAGAGAGAGAGAGAGGAGTGCAGAGAGGGACTGGAGAGGTTGGAGATTTCCAGTGATCCCGGCAGGGTGGACAGAGGGCTCTAATAGTGTGATGATGCACAGCAGACGGTTTGGCATAGACGGTTCCGTCTGCCGGTAAGCTTGACAGGAAAAACGGGAGAGGAAAACAGAGAGACTCTCCGGGCGGGTGGGTGGACGCCGCATAGCCACAGGGAACGACTCGTGCAAGAACCGGGTCAGGGGAGAACACGTGTTCTTGAGAGGATCCATCGCAGAACCGGATGTGAGAACAATCTGAGTCAGACTTAGCGACTCGCTATCAGAGAGAGGAGCAAGTGGAGACTGCCAACTGCAAGTTAGCCAAATAAGCTGTAAAAATCAATCTGAAAGGATCCGTAAAACTCCAGTGTTGATATAAAAAAGCCTGATAAAGATAAATCTGTGCTGATCTATGATGACATATGTTTGTTTGTTTTTTTCAGCATATTTGCAGAGTGTGTGTATGCATATTTGCGTGTGATTTGTGTGTGATTGAAGTGCGAGTGTTTCTGTGAGTGTTTCATTCTGAATGACAATAGAAAATAAACAAAATATAAACTAAACAAAAAGAACAAAAATCCCCCCCCCCCTCCTGAGTATTTTCCATGTTCAGTTCCTCAATTCCTTCAGATCAGCCGAAGATGTTCGCCCTCCCACCTCTTGTCTTGCAGGCGAAAGACACACGCAAGCGAGGTCAGGGTGGCCACGGGGTAAAATTAAAACACAAAACAGAAGTAGCGCGTCAAGCTTAATCATAGGCATCCGCTTCTAACCCAGCTATGCTAAACAAGGAATTCCTTATCATTATGGAGAGGGTGAAAAATCTGGCGGCTTGTTCGTCCACAGAACATGAGCCAAGTGTGTGTGTGTGTGTGTGTGTGTGTGTGTGTGTGTGTGTGTGCTTTCGTGCTTGTCAGACATGGGGAACATTCTATTCAAAGTGTGTGTGTGTGTGTGTGTGTGTGTGTGTGTGTTATACGTCTGTTAAAACGTGTGAACCTGCCAATGTGCCTCTTCCACTGAAAAAGCAGTGGCCTCAGAAGGCTACAAATCACTGAAGTGGAAGCAGGATATAGCCTATTCTTCACCTTGTGTAAATCACTGGGAAAGACTATATTTGACAGTGTGAGAGGGCAGACCTGTGTTTTCTGTGTGGGTGAGAGGGAGCAACTGTGTGTGTGTGTGTGTGTGTGTGTGTGTGTGGGTGTGTGTGTACTTTGTGCTCCCAGTGTTTTTGAGTGTGTGTAGCTGTGTGAGGGTGTGTGTGTGTGTGTGTAAGCGTAGTGTCTGAGTAGAGTGTGTATGCTTTTATGGTCTGATCAGAATCTGTGCCTATACAATGTTTGTGAGCAGCAAAGGTGTGTTAACTGCATGTTCATTGTGTTTGTGTGTGAGGGTGTGTGTGAGAGAGAGTGTGTGTGCATTTGCAAATCCTCATCTGCAGACCCACTCAGTTAATCCTGCCTCACACAGCCAGACATATCACTACTGTCATGCACACATCCCTGACCTTTGACCTTTCACAAATATATATCTGACAGACTGAGCCATCACCAGAATACCAGAAGCTTCCACTGACAAGGCGCTGATGTTGATGAATGTCAAAACTCAGTCAGGTTGACATCTTCAGACAGCCTCCATACTTATCTCAGTACTTTTTTTGGGCCAACGCTGAACTCAAAGTGCATCTGAGTGTCATTTTTGAAGCTCCATGGCTCCACGGTGCTCTGTTTTTCTGTCTCAGAGGGTTGTTGGTGACCGAGAGAGGGGTTTGTTCCTGAATGCTGGAGGCGTTTGATCATCAGTGTGGAATTGTAAAAAGACTGGCTGCAATCCCAGCCTGACCCCGAACAACAACACCCAGTCCCAACAGTGACAAGTTTTAGCTGCATCCGACCAAAACGCAGCTGACTAACGGTCAAACACTGTGGGTGTTCGAAGTCCTTGGTCATTAAAGTCGGGCTGATGCTTGCTATACTTAGATACGGTTATGTGTTTACCAAAAAACGAGCAATTTCAGGGCCTGTATTTAAGCACTCATACACCAACAGAAGCAAAGTGAGTTGTTTGACAGCTGCTTGAAGCAGTCAAGAACAACCACAGGCAGTTTGGATTTACATTGTTTCCGTGTGTGTCAGCACTGATGGAATTTCACTACAACATTTGACACTTGTGTAAACTCCATGTCCTGCTTTTAAAGCAAAGATATTACACCAACACAAAAATAATGATGAATTACTTTATTTGATGCCCCACTAGGAATGGATGCAGGCTTCTACATGTGTACCTCACTGTGCATAGCTGAAATATAATAATTTATTACAAGGAGCTCAATAGGATTTAGTGTATGTTGAGAGCAGGCTCACACCATGTGGATTCTTAGACAGTGTTCCCACTGACTGCGTGTACACACAGTTGAGTGCCCCAAATACCGTGTCTACATGTCATCCAGTATCCTGATTTCTTTCTAAGTACTCCACGTGGCATATTCCAATTTCTCAGTAAATGGGGCTTGTTCGGGATACTATTGGTGTGTACAAGCGCTAACACAAAGCCAGGATACAAGAGTAAACACACTCATGTTATCAGCGGAATAACATGACTGGGATCAGAGTTCCACTGACACACATGAGATCACTAATGAAATCAAACAGTGAAATTAAGTCTCACTTTGCCCACATTGTAAGCCCACATATACTTTTAAAAATTTTCTCTGATTATGCTCAGCTTACTGTCCTACTGTGTTTTTGTGATTGTTTTGTCTGTGAAAAGCACAACATAGATTTTTTTTACAATGTTATTTACTTATGAACTTAGCCTACTTCCATATCCTCGTCCATAATTTAAGCCTTGTGTGGAGATGGGGATGAGGCAGGAAGCAGAGGCCAGAGATATGAGAGTCATGGGGGGCGGGGGGGGGGGGGGAGGAAATGAGTAAAATGAGTAAATTAAGCGAAGCAATACCGTCAATATAATCAATGGAAAGTCAACACACCAAAACCTAAAGTCCATCTTTATCAGAGGATCCAAGAGATTGTTGGCCCAAACATATAGATCTCTTTGCGGACATATCACAGTGGGATATTCTTGAGTGTTTCAATCCATTAGCCCTGTTGTTTGAAGCTACTGAGTGCTGTTGGTAGGAAAGAGAACAATGGAGCGGAGGAAAATGAAACTGAAAGTAAGTTTCTAGAACCTCTGTTAGCTGTTGGATCACTTGTCATTGTACTAAATTATAATGTACTTTTTTCTACAGACAGCTCTCAGTGACGTCAAACGACAGGACTATATGGATTGGAAATTGAAATCCTGAACGTCAGGAAGCAGAGGCCAGAGATATGAGAGTCATGGGGGTGGGTTTTTAGGAGGAAATGAGTGAAGTGAGTAATTTAAGTGAAAGGATGCAGTCAACATAATCAATGGAAAGCCAGCACACCAAAACCTAAAGTCCATCTGTATCTGGAGGTCCAAGAGATTGTCAGCCCACACACATAGAACCTAAAGTCCATCTTTATCAGAGGGTCTAAGAGGTTGTCAGCCCAGACATGTAGGTCTCTCTGTAGAAATATTACACTGGGATATATTAAGTATTTCAACCTATTAGTCCTGTTGTTTGAAGGCACCGAGTGCTGTTGGTTGGAAAGTTGGGGCAGAGGAAAGAGGAAAACAAAACTGAAAGTGAATTTCTAGAACCTTTGTTAACTGTTGAATCACTTGTCTTTGCACCAAATTCTAATGTTCTTTTTTCTACAGACAAGTGGGGTTAGGCGGGAAAAAAATGCCCACTAAGGGGGTCTTCTTAAACATTAATTAACCCCCCATGTCACATATTTATGTGTTGTCAGTGGATTTAGTAACTCATAAAAGGAAGTGGCCATGTGACTCGTGCTTTTTTGCAGCCATGAATAAAGACCACAGTGAGATGGCTCTCTTTTCTCTCGGGATCATTTGTCATTCTCTTTGCGACACATTCATCTTTTCTTCTGCACGCAGTAATAGCTGTTGTGAGGAGGAAAAAGAGAGTATGGTAATGAAATACAGACAGTGGATGATTTGTTACATTTGCTAATTTTAAGGGAAATGTTTTTCTTCTACTGTGCACCAACAGGGCCTGACCCTTTTGTGTTCTGTCTATTTTACCTTTATGCAAAGAAGACTCTCATATTAGCATATGGCATACAAACTATTTTGTTTACACAAGGACACATCATACACAAGGACATATCATAGTTATGGCCTATTTGTCCTCTTCGTTAACAGATCCTTTACAATAACCACACTGTAATATGTTAACAGCTGTCTTGTATTTCCCGTATCTTGTCCATTGGCAGGTCTCAAAAAAATGACTACAGAGTACTCGGCTGTTCAGCGGCGTGAAGATGCCCTAAGTGTGTGCACGCAGGACGGGTGGCCCTCGACCAAGCGCCGCTATGTGCGCAGCGATGGCAGCTGCAACATGGTGTTCCGGCACATTCCTGAAGAGTGGGTCCACTACGTGACGGACATCTTCACCACCCTTATCGAGACCCGCTGGCGTGCCATGCTGCTCATCTTTGCCCTCACCTACATACTGTCGTGGCTCGGCTTCGGTTTGCTCTACTGGGTCATCGCGCTGGTGCACAACGATGTCAGGGACCACACCAACGAGCCTTGCGTGTACGAGGTGCGCAGCTTCACGTCGGCCTTTCTCTTCTCGCTGGAGACACAAACGACCATCGGCTACGGCTCGCGAGGCATGTCGGAAAACTGCATGGTGGCCATCGTGCTTGTGACCATCCAGGATGTCCTGAGTGCTTTCATTGATACGTTCATTATCGGCATTGCGGTGGCCAAGATGGCATCTGCGCGCAAGCGGGCACAGACGGTGGGCTTCACCAACAATGCCGTGGTCAACATGCGTGATGGGCAGCTGTGCCTGTCGTGGCGTATCGGCGACTTCCGCCACAACCACCTGGTGGAGGGCACTGCTCAGGCACAAATCATCCGCCACACGGTGCACACCACAGGGAAGGTGGACATCTTCCACAAGGACCTGCAAATTGAGGAGCGGGACATCCTTCTGGCTGTGCCCACCATCATAACCCACAAGATCAGCCCCGCCAGCCCGCTGTACCGCATGAGTCTAAACGACCTGCGCCAGGATGCCTTCGAGCTGGTGGTCTCCTTCACCTACACAGACGACTTGACGGGAATCCTGCACCAAACGCGTACCTCCTACACGCCCAATGAGATTATGTGGGGACACATCTTCCAGGAAATGCTCCGACCTACCAGGAGGCACTACAAGGTGAACTACGCCCTCTTCAACCAGACTGGCAAAGTGCCCGTGCCAGAGGTCAGCGCCGACGAGTACCACCGCGCCAAGTGTTCTCCAAGGCTCAAACACACTCCCCAACTACCTAAGACACCCACTGTCACAACAGAGATGGTGGGCAGAAGTGAGACCAAGAAAGATACAAAAAATGATTCCAATACTCTCAAGGTGGAATGACAAACATGAGACAGAGAACATGAAACCTGGACATAAAGTTTTAGAAAACCAGTAAATAAATTATACACTATTATAATGTGGTTAATAACTACTATTATAAGACAGTGACTTGTTTTTAGTGGGGGAGCAGGAAATTATTGTAACACTATGAACACATGAATTCATGTCTGTGTAATTCATGGTACCTGTTATGTGTGATGTGATGTGTATGTTTTGTTTTATGTAAGTATTTTTTTTTTTTGAAATTGATAGACAAATGGACAGGAGTTTATCCAATGTAAAACACTCTAGGTTCAGTTTACCATCTGTTCAAGCTAGTAAATGTTTTTCTAGCCTTTTGTATGTGAACTACTTAAATGTTGAGCCAGTTGCAATTTAAAAATCTCCAAATTGAACAAAATTAAAATAGCTGTCTTACTGTGTGTACATTTCAGCTCCTTTGTTTATTACTTGTGCTGTATCTGAATTTGATTTTCTACTTACATTTTGCATCACATCACATCATACCAAGTCATCTCACCATGCCAAGCAGACACTGTACAGATTTCAGCCCCAAACCAACTGAATCTAACACACTCGATCATCCAATTTGGCAGATTTCCTGTCCAATTGGCTGTGTAGTTTGTCTGCTGTCCTAAGAGTGGGAGAGCAGCAGTTGAATTGAAACCTTTAGTGTAAGTTGCCATACCATATGTCATTGGTTCTCAAACTGGGGTCCAGGGACCCCAAGGGGTCTGCAGTGCATTGGTAGGGGGTCTGTGAAAAACTTTGCTACAATAACACCTAGCATTTATCTGAACTAATAGATGTACGTCTGTATGGTCAAACTTGTGTCGCGAATACGAGAGGTCCTTGGAAATTTTTCTGCTCCATGAGGAGTCCCAGGTCCAACAAAGTTTGGGAGCCCCTGCCATATGCGACTGTCTACTTGGCTTTAGTGGGGAACTGGTATGACCCAGTGGCATGGGTCCAGTTTCAGATGCTGTCTGGCACCTAAAATGTTTCCTGTTACAAAATCCTTGTATTAAAAAGACCATTTGATGTACAGTACAGTAGATTTCTAGATTTTTTTTTCACACCACTCAAAAATCCACAAAAATCATGGAGATGTTTCTAAAGCATGCACAATTGGACACTGTACCTGTTTGTATTTCAAATATAAGGATGTAATTATTTTCATTTATAGTACAAACATTTGGGACAAATCCTTCTATTCATGCAGCACAAAGACTGAATCAAATCTGATAAACCACCAAGTCCATTGTTTGCCTGATGTCACATGGCAGGTGACTGACATTGTTGTACTGTATGTGTCAAAGAACAAAAACACAGGGAAACGTAGAAGCTGATTGCTGAATTTGAGATGTGAACTTCAGATGAGATTATCCTGTTCAACCACTATGACAAAACAGAGGTAAGTTCACCATCCGCATGAGCCTTGCTCTGACTTGCTACCAGCTCAACACAACACTTCACTGACTGTATATTTAAAGCGTGTGCGTAACTGGTCATCCTGCGCGGACTAGCCAGGAGCTCGAGCCTCTGCAATCTCAGATTGGGAGGCATGCGCCCTAATCAGCCTAGGCTCCCAGTCAACTGACTAGGAGGCTCTTGAGGTGTTAGGAGTGAGCTTTACTAATGTTTACGCGCAGCTAAGCTAGCTGGCATCTGATATACGTGGTTTAATGCGCCCTGCTTCTGATGATGACATAGAAAGGGTCATGCAATTAAGTTGGGACTTCACATACATTATTCAATCTTAATTAATTTGATGATGGGGCATTGGAGGATAGGCAACACTTCAAAATGCAACAGTGGTAGTTCTCAAGTGGCAGTGGTTCTCAAAATTTTTCTGTCATGGCCCCCTGTTCATCACCTGTTATGTCTCTATTGTCAATAGAAAACCCAACTTTAGAAGTCCACAGTCCACTTGAGATCACCTTATTAGTGGAAATACAAACCTAGTGTCAAACCTGAACGTTTAGCAATCAAGTTTGCCACATACATAATAATGTGACAGTGGAAAAGGAAGTCATTCCTCAACTATATTCTGTAACATGGTGTTGATTTTGAATGTACCTCCATAAGTTGACAGTACTAAATGGTTCCTTGCTTGACAGTTGCATCATGCAACAGTGTTATGGCCTTGCTGTACAACCGCTGACAATGTTAAACCACAGACTGCAGTGTGGCTCACAACAAAAATGTGATTTAAAGGGCTCCATCTTGCACGAATTATAAGTGGTCCTGTACAGAAGTATTTCTAAAATGTTCCATGTACTGATTTATTTTAGTGGTTTTTAAATGATTTTTCCATTTCACGAGTCCTAAGGACAATGAGGTCATTCACTGCCATTCACTGCACTTGACGACCAGGAGCAAACATCAAACATCAAATGATGCACTGCACCATTAAAGGAATGTGTTACTGCTAGATAAATGAATTCAGTGATTGAATTGATTAAATGCTACTTGCTATGTATATATATACATATATCTGTTGTCAAGTAGATCCAGTGTGAACCTTCATCTCTAGCTTCAGATAGAGATAAGAGATGTGAAAAAAACATAATCCAACCGATTACAATTAAGCCAACAAAGTTGTTTGTTGGTCTTAAGTGTGTGAAGATTTTTCTGCAAGTCTATGAGGTAAGTAATGATAACATGCTGCGTTTATGGGCATGCTCCACATCAGGGGTGGCCAAACTAAGGCCTGGGAGTCAATTGCGGCCCTCTGCTCTCTTTCATGCGGCCTGCCATTAAGTAAAAAAATGTAGTGTAATGTAGCGCATTGTTACATTAATCTTATATTATACTGCATATCCATCGCATAGTTTCAGAACTGGTGTGACATGTTTGCCAATAGTATCATTAAACAGCATAGCATTAGACGGCCTGTAGGCTTTCTGATCTAAAAACGCAGTCGCCTTTTCACTTGAAACTGGTTAAAAACTTAATTTTGCATTGACCCTTAGCAGCTTAGATTCTTTAGTATGTGGCCCATAAGCGGAAAGTCACCCCTGCTCTAAATTATGTCCGGCACACACACACACCCACAAACACACACACACACACACACACACACACACACACAGGAACTTATTGGACTTGAAGAACAGATACGGTCACGTTGAAATTTGGTGGTCCGTATGTATACTATCTCAGTGCCAATTATGACTGCAGTGATGCCAAAGTTTGCCAAAGTACCTTTGTACCAGTCATGAAATCATGCCAAGACAAAAACCTTAAAAATACCAGGCCAGGCCTGCTAGACATGGTCTAATACAGTTGGGAGATCACCTTATTAGAGGACAGAATGTGGAACTTTCAACTGTTCTTTTAAAAACAAAGCATAACAAATAGACTTTAATCAAAACATGATTAAACACCATTCTTAAACTACTCATGAAATCATGTCAGTAACACTTTCAAATTGTAGGGTCAGCTAGTAGCCTATTCAGTTTACTTGTTCAACCATTGTTCAACACTAATGTAACATGACCTGAATATTTGCACCAGTAGCCACCAGAGCCAAATGGCAAGTGCAGGATCTAACACAAATGAAATGTCTAAATGAACTACAAACTAGACTGGATAATGACCAGACAATGCAATTGTCTCTTGGATGGTGAGAAATGATAGCCTGATACATCATCACAGGCTATAATTCTGTTGATACCTGTCCAAAAGCCCAAATATATGCATGCAATATTTCTGACTGGAAAATGTCCGGAAAATATGGCTATTTCTGGCTATTTCTAGTTAGCAGAGGTCTGTCTTGGGGGCTTTCAGCAGACTGCACCAACTTCACAGCTGAACTGTTCGTGAGAGAGTAAAGCCTCTAGCTCCCCACCTTGTGGTCAAAAGCAGCGCTACCCGCCCACTCTCTCAAATTGGGCAGAAAGTAAACACACAGTGTGATCTCCGAAGTCACACACCATGGTCCTACCAACACAGGCGAAATTATTTATAGAAAGGCTTTAAAAAGTAACAAAAATAAGCGTTTCAGAACAGGTTCACAGAAAAAGGCGGTTTTGCTCCATTAACTGGCGGTGTGTCATTGCATCCTCAGCAACATAGGAATTTGGCAATGGCAGGAGGAGCGTTGGACGGAATGCTTCAAGATCTGCCTCTCTGGCTGTTTAATAACCTATGAGACATCCTCCACGCCAATGATATAAATCGTCCCCAACTGAACATTGTAGGATCATGTCGGACAATGCAGCGGTGGTAACTAGAACTTTTCTAGAAGTTTTGAAATGATCCGTCTCGTATAGAGGGGAAAGACGCTAGCTACTTCAGACACAAAATACCCAAGCAGGCAGTGAACACTCACTGCATGCGACCTTCATCAAGTGTTCAAGTGGCTGATGCAAACTCAGGCAGATGTTACTCCACAGGAAAATGCAGTACACAGGTATTCAGTTTACTAGAATTTTAAAGTTGAGAATAACATGAAACCTCTAAATCACTCTATGGTTTTAGAATGCCAAGAAAAGCAACTTTGTGCCCAAGGGAGACCGATACAGGTTATGAGAATGGGAATAGACTTCACCATCCCGTTCAACAGCCATAAATACTAAATGAGAAACCTATGAAATATCCCCTACAGAACAGGCTGTGGCCCATCAGGAAATAAAGTGTTAACAATGGAGAGTAGTACGAATCTAGTCAACTTATCGGATAGTCTATTATGATGATCAATCATATCAGCTTATTCAATTGCAATTATGGAACTCGTCGGTAAAGTCCAGTCCGCTGATAATCATAAACAAATACAAAATGCAGCAAAATTGGGACATTAACTACATGCCTTGTCACTGGTCCTGTTATTTATTTAGGCTATCATAGATAAGCATTCAATTTCTTCCTCTCTCTAACTTGATTGGTTGGTTACAGGCCATCGGGCGGGGCAAACGTTTCTTTAAAGCATTGGGGACCCCGGCTAAACACATTGTCAAACGCAGTCAGCGCATCAGAACCGTGAAAGTAACTTTCTCTTACATCAGATTCAAAATACGGTAGTTATGAGCGGTGTGTAAACATAGTGTGGATAGCGAAACAAACTTACTGGTGGGATATACTCGATATCAACCCTTACTGATCCACAAATGAGCAACAGGTAGGGCATTCTCTATAATGCATACTGACTTTTTAAAACCTTTGCCATGAACCTAGGAGTTAATATTCTATGTTCAGAAGCGATTTGTCCACGTTACTGGCAGCTTTTAACATGTGAAGGGACTGTTTTGAAGTATCTGTCAGGCTAATATTATGATTCAATTAAGTTGTCTATGTTATTTATTCTGGTACAAAATTGATTTTGACAGATAAAACAGGAGCAATGGGGTAGATGCGTAGCCTAATCTCTGTGTGTAACCACTGAAGCGTATCCGAAAACCTTGCCGGATGGATGCGCTCTGTTAATGTTGGATTGGGTCACAGTGAGCTTGGTAAATCCTCGCTCAAAGTCCGCACACTGATGTCCGGATTTGGCTCAGCTACCACGTTAGTTCAGGCACAACGGCAAACCACCGGCCTGAACATTAATGTGGAAAAAAAATCGTCAAAACTTTGATAGCGCTGCAGTTTCTGTTCACCGCACCTGTTCCCATTTGTCGTGCGCAAATGACGCCGCTGGCTTCGTGCAGGCTGAGCTACCCCTTGTGTTGTCAATCAAGTATTCCATTCACTCTACATTCATTTTTGTGTGCTCACTTCCAACACTGAAGTCGCCAAGATTATTTGGCTGTCAGTGACCATAAAGCATGCTGAGTTCTTTGTTAGATTTTTTTATATAACTTTGTTGATGGCAAGGGTACGTTAATAAAAGCTGAAGAGTCACCAAGTTTGCACTGGCAGTTGTTCCATATTTAACATATTTATGCAAATCCAGAGTCAAAATATCAATTACAATGGAACCTCACTGGTTAAAATCTTGAAAGTCCTTGTCTCAAAACCGAAAAGACATCTACACAAATAGAACCGTTTTATGTAACTGTTTTCCCAGCATTCTTCCTAGAGCTGAATAACCAAAATAAACTTCAATCATCAGTCAGTGTTCTCTAGTGTTCCGGACTTTCAAAAGAACAAGACCAAATGCATTTTGCATCAAGTAATGCACTGATGCAGCTCTTTGCCTGTCTGTTTATTAACTGGAAATCTGATAATTAGGCGTAACACTGAAAAGTATAGACTCTTATTTAGTCTCTCCTGGTATACAAGACATGACCACAATAACAGTTGCCTAGCACAAGGATGCTTTGCAGTTCTGCAGTATAATGTCTTTGGAATCAGTTTGGCTTGCAGCGGTGTGCTGCTGTGATTTTCAAATTTTGTGTTCTCACTCTGCACAACCTTGCCCTTTTGAATGGGGCGACTCAGCAACTAAGATATGTGTGCTCCCTGTGGTATAATTTCATTTTCACCATTAAATGGGCGAGGAACGCAGCCACAGAGCAACCAAGTCACTGGATATTTTTAAGCCTTCTAAAAAAGATTTCACACAGTCAGTCTCTGTCTGTTTTGTCTTCTTTTTACACATATGCATTTTAAGAAGAAGAAGAAGAAGAGAAAAACTATAACAATACAGAATGCTCACAGTGGTGGTTGCTAGGAGAGTACGAGTTTAGCACATGTGGAACAGACTCTGTGCTCTAATGAGTTGTGCTCTAGGCCTGCCAGGGAACCCTCTGAGGACTAGTGTTATGCTGCAGAGACCATTAGGTCCCAGGGGGTGGACAGAGAGTCAACAAGTTCTGACTCTCATACACTAACTCAGAGTGGAACACAACCTCTCTGTGTGTGTGCATCTGTGTGTGTGTGTGAGAATGTGTGTGTGTGTGTGAGTGTGTGTTTGTTTGTTGTAGTATCTTTAATTTGTATGCTTTTCAGCAGTTGTTTCTACATAGTGTATGTGTTTGATATGAAGGAAATATCTCTCTCACTAAACCAATGTGAAAGAGGTAGAGAACATGCAGAACATCAGACCTTTCAGAGGTCATGGGCAGACCTGGAAAAAAGGGTTTCATTCCATAGAGTTGTAATGTTGTGACTGGAAGCCCCCACCCCCCAGTGAAACAATTAATTTATTTCAGACTTCAACCCTGCGTATGGAATATTTGTGAGGTGTCTGTCGCACCAACACTCTGTGAAACTGCCTTATTAAGACCCCATATAGACAAGAGCTAAGGGGTGAAGGAAAGCTTGCTTTGCACTAGTGCACTGGTTAAAGGAGACAGTCATGCAAAATATTTTTCCCCCGCGATTTGCTGGTTGTTATTAGCCAGGTATGTGAAAATGGGCATTAACAATGCACCAATGGGCAATAAGCCTGCCAGAGCCTGGCCAAGCTTGTGACAAGCACTCTGGCTGAGCACTAGTTTGTCTTTGCAAGGATACAAGTGCCTGTCTTATCAATGCAGTGCTTTGTCACCTTATTGGAAAGTCCCCCCCCCCACACACACACACACTCACACTCACATAGCCCCACACCCACAGACAGATGAAATGCCATTGCATTGTACGGCTATGTATGGGGGTTCACAACAAAATGACTGCAACTCAAGTTATTGCGCTGATGTTGCTGTTGCTAGCAGTGTTGTGTTGTGTGGTCCTGGAACGCAGACCAGAGTCTTAATGTGACATTGTCTAATGTTAAAGTCAAAGTTCTTTGGGATCAGAGCTAGGGTCTGTGCCCCAGTGTCTGATGAGAAATTATCTTGTCATCTATACTCTGCCAACAAAAACGGTTGACCATTAGAGAGAAATTGGAGCCAATTTTGTGTTAACCTCTCCCATCAGGGGTTGAGAAGGTAGTGTAGGAACAAAAGTAGTCTGTTTCATCAGAACAGAGTTTAAAAAGTAAGATATGTTCATGTGTGTAGTATTGTTTATCTACTTCATACTCTCTATAGTGTGTATCCTCCCTTTCTAAAGTTGTAGGAATGTATCCTCCGTACATATCTGTGTGAAATTGCTTTCAAGTCTCCCTGCTTTCAGAAAACTATTTAGTAGCCCTGTGTTGCTCTTGCAAACCTCAAGAAATCTGATATCATTAAGTAAGTGTAAGTAACACCTTAATTAAAAGTGAATCAAATAACGGCATTATGTGACACACCCGATAGCCACCCACAACGTTTATTGTCTGTTTCATTAGCACTATTTTTAGGTTTCTGTCAGACTCCCAACACTCAATCCGGGGGGATCTTTAACCTCCTAATTCTGCGCACATACAGCGAGGAGCTCTCTTTTCTTGTGTTCCGCCAACTAACAGTCTCTTCTTTCCTTTTCTCTTCTCACCCTTATCAGGACACCCAATTGATGAGGCTCAAGGAACAGATGAGTGAGGACTAGCTGGCTACCTCCGTCCTCTCCCCTTCCCCAGCAGCAGACCTTCCTGTCTTGCCGCAGGCCGATAAAGAGAGCGAGAGCAGAGCGACGCCGTTAGCGTCCGGCTCTTTTTTGCGCCACTGTTTCCTGCTTGTGTTGGTCCCCGGGAGCGTTTCAAAACTGTTTCTCCAACGCTTTTTCCAGAAACTCAGACTGTTTTCCAGAGCAGAAGCAGCAGCTCAGCCCTCCCCGACAGAGGTGATGGGAAGCGTGCGGCCCAACCGCTACAGCATTGTGTCATCCGAGGAAGACGGCATGAAGTTAGCCACCATGGCCGTGCCCAATGGCTACGGCAACGGCAAGAGCAAAGTGCACACGCGGCACCCGGCGCACAGCCGCTTCGTCAAGAAGGACGGGCACTGCAACGTCCAGTTTGTCAACGTCAGTGAGAAGGGCCAGCGCTACCTGGCCGACATCTTCACCACCTGTGTGGACATCCGCTGGCGTTGGATGTTTGTGATCTTCTGCATGGCTTTTCTCCTGTCCTGGCTCTTCTTTGGCTGCATCTTCTGGCTGGTGGCCATCTTGCACGGCGACCTGGACAGTGGCCTGGAGAACAGCCAGCGGTGCGTGTCCAACGTCACCACCTTCACGGCGGCGTTCCTCTTCTCCATCGAGACGCAGACCACGATCGGCTACGGCTACCGCTACGTCACGGAAGAGTGCCCGGTCGCCGTCTTCATGGTGGTTTTCCAGAGCATCGTTGGCTGCATCATCGACGCCTTCATCATCGGTGCAGTCATGGCCAAGATGGCCAAACCCAAGAAGCGTAACGAGACACTGGTGTTCAGCCACAATGCTACGGTGGCCATGAGGGACAACAAGCTGTGTCTCATGTGGCGCGTCGGTAACCTCCGCAAGAGCCACCTGGTGGAGGCGCACGTCCGCGCTCAGCTCCTCAAGTCTCGCACTACTGCCGAGGGGGAATACATTCCCCTTGACCAGATGGACATTGATGTAGGTTTTGACAGCGGCGTCGACCGCATCTTCCTTGTTTCGCCCATCACCATTGTGCATGAGATCGACGAGGACAGCCCCTTCTACGACATGAGCAAGCAGGAGCTGGAGACCTCCGAGTTCGAGATCGTGGTCATCCTGGAGGGCATGGTGGAAGCCACGGCAATGACCACCCAGTGCCGCAGCTCCTACTTGGCCAGCGAGATCCTGTGGGGCCACCGCTTTGAGCCCGTCCTCTTCGAGGAGAAGAACTACTACAAGGTGGACTACTCGCGCTTTCACAAGACCTACGAGGTTCCCAGCACCCCTCTGTGCAGCGCGAGGGACTTGGCAGAGAAAAAATACATCCTGTCCAACTCCAACTCCTTCTGCTATGAGAATGAGGTGGCCCTCCTGAACAAAGAGGAGAAAGAGGAGGTGAACATAGGTGGGGTGGGACTGGAGGGCACCCACACGGACACGATTTCACTGAACATTACAGAGTCAGAGCACAACCAGGCCACCGTGCCTCTCGAACCGCGGCCTCTGCGACGAGAATCTGAAATATGACTCTCAGACCTCCTGATGAAGGTTTTTCTTTTTTTTTTTTTTAAAGCAGACACCCTTTGTTCAAAAAGGCACAATGAGCTGAACACGGCCCTTCGGGGGTGGACAGATTCGAGCTGACGGTACTGCTGTGATAAAGGTTTTTGAGAAGGCGCTATCTGTCGAAAGAGGGTTCTCATGAAAATACATGGCAAAAAGAAAAGTACAGCACAGAAACATGGCACCATGACAAAAGAGCATGAAAACGGGCAAAAGCAGTTACAAAATTATTTAAAACTACTTTTGTTTAGACAGTTGATTCTGTGTCACAGATAGTGGTAGAGGTCAGAGTGGATGGCTAGCAAAACTTGAAAAAAAAAAAAACAAACAAACACAGGCATGTCTTCTTGTTCATCTGACCAGCAAAACCACAACAATGTCAAGTTAGTTAGCAATGTTATGAGACTCTCTCTTCATTTGTTGTTTTTCAGTGTCACTAGAGAGGATACAAGCTAATTTAACAGAAAAAAACACTGCAGTTCACTGCATCCACAAGGCATTGTGGCATAATTTGAATGTTTCATAACGTTTGCTGAAACCACAGTCAGTTTCTTTTTTTAATGTAGCATATTTGCACATTTATTGACCCCCTAGGTAGACAGAGCTCTTGACACATACATAATGAATTACTGCATAAATGCTGCAATTCAGTTATATGAATCAGCATTCTGTTAGACAGACCGTGGAAGGTTCTCCTCCATATTTTTCCAGGGAAAGTGCCGTTGACTAAACCCCTTAGGCTTCAGGTATGGAATTGTTTTGTTTGTCGTGTAAGGGGGCATTGGGGAAGCTGGAAAAGACAATTGTTTAGAAAACACATCGGCAATTTGACCCTTTTCCTTTATGAGAACCAGTTTCCTAACAAAGCTTATAATGCCAAGTGGAACAAACTTCTTTTTTTTTTTGAGATAAACATTACACCTGAAAAACAGGAAATGAATGGAAAACAAAACAAACATGTGTCTGCATGGCAAGTACTCAAGATGACCAGTTATTATTTTTTATTTTTACACTTAACTGAGACAGGTTGCGTAAACGTGTTCTTACAATGGGCTGGCCTCATCAAGAACAGAAACATTAAAAAAGTGAGACGAGGTTTTGTGGCTTTTCCCTATAACCTGCAGATATTTGCTGTAGAAAGACACTGCACATGCCGCAAAGCATGCGCACACACACACACACATTTCAAACACGTAGTATAAACTCTAAATAGGTAGACAGAATGGTCTTGGTGCTTGAGATTGCCACAGTGTCCTTGTCAAACTCTTCAGTCATGACCGCAGGTTGAAATATGAACAATTTGTCTGAAAATGTAATCAGTCATAGAATTGTGATGATCTTTGCGATTTTGCCTACTGTCATTAGATGTTGAGATTCAATCTGACATTGGTTATTGCTGGTCAAATAGACAGAAACATGCCTGTTGAAGACGATGCATTAGACAGGGTCATAAGTTAAGAGTGAAAGAAGCACAGATAACAACAAACCTACTGGGGTAGAAAAGAAAAAAAAATAAACAACAAAAAATGTGTGAAAGAATGTTTTATATAAAAGTGCTGCTATGTTGCATATTGTGGGTTTTTAATATAGAAGACTGAAGCCAAAGAGTATTGTAATCGTAATAATGCATCCGACTGTTATACAGGTAGAAGTAGACATCTTAAGTCCAGAAAAATACAACTTATTTCCAAATGGAAATATTTTCAAAGAATGTCTAATACATGTATGCATTCTAATATTTTCATATTCAAAGCCAAATGTATATAGGATTTAAATAACCAGGGAAAGTGTAGAAGGCTACAGGTTAGCTAAACTTCTCTTTCAGTGAGATAAATGACAACAACTGATAATCACATGTTGCACCCTGTTGCAGTGTTACACAGTATTTTATGCTGACAGAAGTGTTTATGGTCAAGTATACCAGAAACACTGTTTTGTGTCTCTTTAACTTATAAAGACTGCATAGTTGGCAAATGTTAAACAGCAAAATGATATGTGGTTTGCAAATTAGGAATCATTGGAAGGGTTTGTGAGCATAAAAACCAAAAATACTTGTAGAGTTTTTTTTTTTTTTTTTTTTTAATAACTAATATTTTTTTGACTGACATTGTTGCAGCTTGCTGAAGTTCATGAAAGTTCATGATGTTCAAACGCTGCAATCAGAAAGGCCTTAGGATGCAAGCAAGCAACATAACAAGCAAACAAATTGACTGTGCACAATAGAGAAAGAGGTTGGATTTAGTTATTGCCTGCATGGACAATCAGACAGTTTAACTCAGGGCTAAACCTGAAACCTGAAAAATCATACCCAAGATATCATCCATACTCCTTGCATCATATCATGTCAAGGACATCCCGTTTAACTTGTTGCTGCATAAGAGCACACCCTCTCCTTAGCTCTTTAAATTGTGGAGATCACAAATGAATAAATTAAATTAATTAATGAACTAATCAGCATCAGTTGGGGTGACTTTTGGGATATGAATTCAATCAAGCCCTTTAAACCAGGTTATGTTTGACATGCGGACAACCAACAAGAAGTGTCCATGCACACGAGGTAGCAGTCTGAAGCACTATGAACCTAGACTGGTTTTACATTTCTAGAAGTGCCCCGTTTTAACACAACCCTCCCCCCTTCTGTTGTAAATATCTTTGTCATCTTTGCAGTCAATTTTGTATCAGTCTTCCTATTGTACTGCAAAAAACAATGGAATGTACAGAGTTTTATATGTTGATTAATATTATTGATATCATTAATGTAATTGTTATTGTATATGCTATTTTATTCTTTTTTTTCAATAAAACATCAATGAATGATTGGAGAAGGACTGTCAAGGTTGTTGTTCATTTGTGTGGTTACGTAAATGCAAAAAAGAGGGACGAGCTGCTTCAGTGTCAGGTGCCTGTGAGACAACACCTTACCCATACTCACATGTGTTCATGAGAAACTTTTTAAAATTAGGACAGCTAAAATATTGAGCACAGCACTCATGGCTCATTGAACCTAGTGCACTGATACACTGGTGCATGTTCATGAAACATATCCAGCATATTCACAGCGGCAGACTGTTTTGGGTTTTTTTTTTTGTGCCGGTTTCACTGTGGTCTCTGCAGAAACAGATGACAGATGAGCATAGCGGCCTCTTTCCCCCGACAGTGCGTCACACTGAGAGGGTTACTGGACCAGAGCCATGCCTTATGAAGCCTAACTGATATTTGCGTGATGACAGAGCCCTCTCTGCTCTCTCAGGGAACACAGCGACCACATTGATTTGACACAGCTAGGGATTAACAGCTTCTCTACCACAGGATGTGCTTTAACTCCATACGTTCGCCAGCACCTTATACATTACGTAGCATGGAGGCTACATGTCTAGATGTCTAGACAGCCACCACACCCGCAAGAACAGTTCAGTTTAGCAGTAATTCTCTTTTAGTTACACACTGCGCATATGCTGTGAGCTACTTATCAAGAGAAGTGAACGTTTTAATGGTGTTTAGGTCAGAGTGGCACCACAATGTCACTGTGAGAAAGGCCAGATTTTTAAGAAAAGGAAACTGGAATGGTTTTTATGGGGAGTGACGGCAAGGTCTTCCCCCTTAAAGGTTCCTGGCCCATGTTTCTGTTTAAGACAGAGAGAGAGAAAGAGAGACAGACAGAGAGAGAGAGAGAGAGAGAGAGAGAGAGAGAGAGAGAGAGAGAGAGAGAGAGACAGAGAGAGAGAGAGAGACAGAAAGAGAGAGAGAGAGAGAGAGAGAGAGAGAGTCCACGCAGTTTCTGGAAAGGAATCCAAGTCCATGGAAAATTTCAGCATTTCCAAAAGGGTGGTAGATTGACACTAATGTCAACCTCTAGAGTCTGGGCTTTGAAAGGTGGATTAAGGGGGAGTTGACTGAGGTGTGTGTGTGTGTGTGTGTGTGTGTGTGTGTGTGTGTGTGTGTGTGTGTGTGTGTGTGTGTGTGCGTGTGCATGCACGTGCATGTGTGTGTGTAAATGGTCTCTGTGGTCAGTTAATGGTCATCATCTGATTCGCTCTCATGATCCTGGCACAGACAGCTGAAAGAGAGAGCGGGGGGAGGGCAGGGGAAAGGGGGGTAGAGAGAGAGAGGGAGGGAGAGAGAGCGAGACGAGAGGGAGAGAGAGAGAGAGCATTATTGGACTTGTTGGCAACCAGAAGGCTCTTTATGTGAAATTATTATTTAAAGACGATGTCCCTCTGATTCCATTAACAGAGAAAGACTAGCCACATCAGTTGCATAACCCACATTCTTAGATGTCCAGATTACATAAATTGCATTATTCAAACATCTCAGTCCTTTGCCAGCAGTCCAAAAGATGACATTACACAACCACAATGAACGCTAATACACTAATGCGCTAATGTTTGTAATGTGTCAGGATTCTGTGGAATGAAACTTTCCTTTTTGTCAGACATTGTTTTTAAAACAGTACATAAATGTCAACACAAAGAACAGCTTCATCAGCATGTTACCGACTGTATCGGGAAAACTTCCTTTCTCCCTGATCACGGCGTTGAGATCAAAGAAAAGAGCTGCTGTCCTTTCATGGTAAAGGGAAGCCTGTCTTTAGCAATGCCAATAACTAAGAGTAAGTGAGGTGGTGGCAGGGAGGGTATGTCACCAAGGGGAGCGTGTGTGTGAGTGAGTCGGCCGGTGACTTCGGTGGGAAAGTATGGAACTAGGAGGGGCTCGTTTCCGCTCACACCATTTAATATTCCATTTATTTATTGAATTATTAATTTTAACGCTGCGGCCAGGAAAGGCACATTGAAGCTTGACTTCCTGTCCGAAAGGAAGAGTGCGTTCACATTGTTGGGAGCTACGCAGGGGCCCTTAGTGTTGTGGCTGCACTGTGACGCGGTGAATGGTAAGGGAACCATTCACCACTATTGTGCACCCCCCCCCCACCCCCCACCCCCCTTTCAGTAAAACACCCTACCCCCTTTCCCCTTGCTTTTAAAAACCAAAATAAATACAAGAGGAATAAACATCCACATCCAAGGTTTGGTACAGTTACAAACAAGGTTACAAGTACAGTTGGGAAAGTAGTCCCCTACTGTAAACACCCTAGATGTTCTTGAGGCTTGATTGTACATAATTTACTGCAAACGGAAATGACATTATATTTATCAAATTATTCATCAAACGTGAAATATTACCGTTGATCTTATGACCGTAATTATTGATGTGTCTATTGATGTCAGTGTCACAGTGATGGAAAGTACATTACAGACAGGAGTATAATTACAGAGACATGAGTTTATTAGTGTTTCCTCATAGGCTGTTTAATAGTGGGTAATTCTGCTGACCGTCATGTGACAGATTTTATTAGCCAGGCGCTTGATCTCGACAGAAACATACCACAGATAACGCTTTGTAATCCGATTGAGTGGACTGATTAACTCTGCGTTGTCTCTTGGCTGTATCAACTTTTGGGAGGAGGTATCCCTTTGTCCAGCATAGATGTATATAGCGCACACACACTCTCCAGTCCAGCTGGGATCAGAGACAAGCGTGTTGAGGACGTGCAGGATTCTTGATCCAGACAACACAAACCTGCCCCTCCACTCACCCCAACCACCTACCCACACCCCCTCCCACCACCCACCACCCTACCCCTACTCCCACATCCCCTTCTCTTCACCCCCTCTTCCCTAAAACTGAGGTGGGCGGGGGGAAAAAATCATCGTTGAAGTCTTTTCCCTTCTGGGAAACTCTCTTTTGTTGGCCTCACTGGCTTCCGACCTGTGATCCCTGTCATGTTTTGTCTGTCAGGCAAGCAAACTCCTTCCCGCTTCACATAGACACCTCTGCAAATCTGCACAGAGAGAGACACTCAGGTAGAGGTTAACTAAGAATACACTCAGGTAGAGGTTAACGGTTCATTCTGCAAATTAAAAAAGATCTTACTTTTTCTGTTTATTGTTTTGTTTTTGTTTTGATATAGTTTCATAGTTATACAGTTAACAGATTTAGTATAATTTTAATTTACTTAAACAAACTACACAACTGAAGAACTAAACTGCAGATATAAAATGCAAATTTATAAATGCATAAATGCAATTGTAATGCAACTCTCTTTCTGAAGGTGTTTTTCCCCTGAATATTTTTAACCAAAGTCTTTGTCAAACTATATCTGCAGGGAGACTTAATTCAATTTGAGAAAAACACTTCCATGTAAAGGCCCAGCTGCTGCAGATAGCTAAAGCATGTGTTTATCTCCAGAATGAGTGCATGACAAACACCAGTGGGTGTGCTATTTACCCCTGGCCAGTGAATCCCATTCATCCATGTCGCAGACGTGCCCTCTGGCATCTCCAGGGCAATTTTGTCAGTACTCTTTCTCCATGCTGCAGGCCTGTCCCAGGAATCTCATGTCTTTGTGTCTCATTCGTCCATGATGCAGGCGTGTCTCTGGCATCTCTGGGCGTGTCCATGTGTCTCATTCGTCCATGATGCAGGCGTGCCCCTGGCATGCCGGTTTAATGCCGAGGCTGGCTGGCTCTCAGGGCATGTAGTAGACCCTGGGGAAGAGCCAACCATGCTGAATGCGCAGCGACCTTCTTCACAGACACTGCATCGCCATGAACAGCTAGCTAGAGGTAGGGATCACTCTCCTGTCCATGGCAGACATCCTGTAGTCAGGGGAAGAAGTGAAGCAAGTCATATCTCTTGTTGTTATATCGGCTATCACATAATTGGGTGAAAAAAGGTGTAGGCCTCTGTCTCGCTCTCATCTTTCCCTTTGCTTCATTTATCTATTGATCTACAGCATTTATGTTTGTATGGATATACCTACATAGATAGATAGACTACCTCTATCTATCTATCTATCTATCTATCTATCTATCTATCTATCTATCTATCTATCTATCTATCTATATCTACATGTCTGTCTGTTTGTCTGGTTTATAGATAGATAGATAGATAGATAGATAGATAGATAGATAGATAGATAGATAGATGGATGGATGTAGGCCTGTCGAGCATCATGCTGCTATGTGTATGTGCAATGGCAGTGCAGATGAGCTGAGCGGAGTGATGGTGGATTTTTCCACGGGCTGCTGAAAGGACTTCAAAAGCCTTGCTGCTCTCGCACTCTTTCTTCTTTGATGGCCGGCCAAGCGCTGTCCACTCCTCTCTGATGCCATGCCAGAACACGGTTACTGTCCGAGAATTGCACCAGTCTGTCACAGTCAGACACGCAACTATCGGCTGAAGCCCACGATTCGGCTGAACACCGCCCCCCCCCCCCCCCCACAACCCCCCACACCCCCCCCACACCCATCCCACGTCCACCCACCCTTACCCTAACCCAGTCCAAGAGCCAGACTATTTTAATTCCTTTACAACAGATTAAATGTTGCAAAAGGTTTTCCTCTAGTTGCCCCAGAGCCTGGGACAGACCCATAGGCAACATTACTTGTCACTGGTGTTTTTGGCACAGGCAAACAGGCAAAGAGGCACAGGTGGTGGTGATGGTGATGATGGGTTGTGTAACGTACTTGTCAGGACACCTCTCACTCTGGTGAAAAGGGCACACCAAAGAGCTGTGGGGAAACAAGCCAGATAAAGCGAGCCCGAGGCAGGGTAGTTTGCTCTCTCCAGACATCATGGGCCCCTGCCTTGCTCTCGGAGTTGCTCAGTCACCCCACGCGCTTCTATTTATTTTTGCTGGTATTTCATCCCCGACCAAGTGGAATCCAACGCAGCACACTCCCCCTCAGCACTGGTGCTGTAACCATAACCACGAGCACCCCTGGGGAACGATAAAAAGCAAGCGTCGCACCCCCCCCAACACACACACACACACACACACACACACACACACACACCACCTCCCTCGCTCCCCGCCCCTTCCCCCTCCACAGGCCTCGCTTCAAACAGACACATGTCAAGGCAAGGCAAAATCATGCTGTAACTTAAACGACAGGAACTGCCCAGATGGATTATGAAGCTGAGTTGAAACAGACGGTCTGGTAAATTATTCAGGGAGTGATAATTAAAAAATTAAGAAAAATGTTTTTTTTTTTTTAAAAAAAGGACACATTAGTGCTTTGTGCTATTAACGTGGACTATATGGCAAATTAATAAACAATATGGAGATGTTATGTCACCTTATGCATAATTCAGCCTAACCTCATTTCTCTTCAGCGAGTGGAGAGGATGGCCATCGGATGGAACCAGCCACACAGATCCCGACAGACGTGCAACGCTTTCAAGGCATCTGCTTATCGAGGCTTACAGCCTCAGGCAATCTAACGCAAGCGCATGCTGCAACATTTTTAAAGAATCTGCCTCAACTTCACAAAGCATGCAGATTAAATGGGTCACAGGTACTTTCAGATGGACAGGAACAGATTTGCTCTGGATTGTTAAGTATTAAAGATAAAGTAACAGTTATATGTCAGAAAGGGAATAAACATGCACTAAAACAAAACAAAACAAAACAAACAAACAAATGGAAAGTGACAAGAAATTTGAACTGCTTGAGTAAGTACCCTCTGCAACGTGCCTTGTTCTGATGTTTAGGTAAGTAACCTGTATGCAAACAGTGCATTGTGATTGCAACCTCATTGCTAGCACTGTCCATGTTGTGTTGACTTTAACTATACAACAGTTTGTATATTGCTTTTAATTAACAGTTTGTATATTGTTTTTTTAAGCATTATGACAACAGAGATGAGGACTGAGCAGCCTGATCTGGTAAGTTACGTTTATGCAAACAGTGATTTATGATTCAAATGGCAACCTCATTACAAGCACTGTACATGTTGTGGTGAAATTAATTAATGGTTTGTGATGAAGTATATTGTCAGTGCTTTTTTGTAAGCTTCATGAAAACAGGGGTGAGGACTGGACAGCCTGATCTTGGCATTATGAAATCGTCATTGATGATCTTACAATAAGGAGGACAATTGCGATGACATCAATGTTTTCCTGGAAATTTCCAAGAGGTTGTTTTTCTCTCAGCTAGAGAGAGAGAGAGAGAAAAAAAGCATCATAAGTTCTTTTTTCTGGATAACATTAAAAAGCTTGTGGACATATCTGCAAAGTTTCAGCAAACCTTGTAAAACAGACAAGGCATAAATATTTGGCTTAAAAGAGAATGACATTCTCATAGATTACTCTTTCACCGGATGAAGCCGTTGGAAGAGTATTTTTTATGTCTGAGAAAGTCTCACATGTCTCACATAAGAGTGTTTTTTTTATGAATGGGAGATTTTTTTTACATCCCTCACTAGACATTTAGCTAGTTTTATATGTTTTTATCAAAACATTTTCACTCCCTGACAGTCACTGAATGCATCTTTTAGAGCTATGCTGATCTTATTAAATTTGCAGACAGCAGTAGAAAGGATCCAATAATGACTTTGTGTATCTCCTTATAATTACAACTGTCAAAATTGGGTTTGGAAATAAAAAGGTGTAATTGATACATTCTTGTGTCATTCCTCACGACAGTCCTCTGGACTGGAACTAGACTGACACCGAATGACAGACGGGTCACTGACCCAAGGTCGCCAATGCATGACATAGAAAATGGGTGGTCCTCAAGACAGTGGAGACAGCCAGACCTTCCGGGATCTTCCACGTCACAGTGATGGATTTCTGTTGACCCACTGACCCTCTCTTAAGCCTACAGTCTATAGCTACTGAAGGCCCTGAGATATCCCCCACCCCTCTTTCTCTCTCTCTGTGCATGCTATCAAGATATACAGTGTATCTCAATATCACAGTGAAGCAACAGGAGAGGAGTGGGAGAGAGAGAGAGGGAGAGAGAGAGACAGAAAGAGAGAGAGAGAGAGAGAGAGAGAGAGAGATGAGGTGGGTTCGGGATGTGACCCAGATGGGACTCGTATCCCAGTCTCTCTGAGCGCTTGGACGCAAAAGTAGAACAGACACCAGAGCTCTTTGCAGCTTACAGTGAGCCCCATGACTGTTTGTTTGTTTACTCCGCAGTGCGAGGCATCCTTCGCCTTTCTTCCCTCCAGGGGGTTCTCCCAATTTAGCTCTCCTGGCTGTGATTGACAGCAGAGGTGGTGGGCAAAGACGGGTGCGGTCGGAGGGTTGTCGGTGGGCAAAACCCGGAACATGCAAAGTGTGACCTTGACCGGACAGAGGTGTCCGGCAAGTCAGAACAGGGTGGAGGGGAGGGTGGGCGTGTGTCTCTCTCTGTGTGTGTGTGTGTGTGTGTGTGACTGTGGGGTCGAACAACGACAAGGAGCAGGACGAGTATCATGCAGCTGGTCGGCATTCGGCAACCCGAGTCCAGCCCTGTGGGGTTTAGCACCCTGGCAAATGGTCCTCGCAGGCTACATTTATAGCACGTTGGCCTTGGGGTGACTGAGACTTAGCTCCTTATCCCGACCCATGAGGGGGAGGATAAGAGTGTGTGTATGAATATGTGTGTGTATATGTGAATCTGTGTGTGTGTGTGTGTGTGTGTGTGTGTGTGTGTGTCTGTTGTAGATGCTTGTAGCTCTACAAAGCTCGCTTCTCCATGTGTCAATCTGGAGCAATTAGTCATTTTCAGCACTCTCTGTTGGTAAGGCAGAGTTAAAGAAAGAAGTGACTGTGATTTTCCATCCTGACAGTAATCTGCAGCCCAAGCGGAGAGAGGGGTGAATGAGGTGGTGAGTGGGGGTGGGGGTGGGGATGGGGATGGGTGCAGGGGTGGGGGTTACGGGGGGTGCTGGCAATGGCTTAACAGATGTTTGTCCTAGGCAGAGGATTGTAATTGGACAGCCCTGGTGCTAATCCAGTTTATGAGACCCCACCTAGCCAGCAAAAAGAGGAAGTGTGTGACTAAACGTGTCACTTCCTGAACACTTCTACTGCACTCCCCTGTTCCTGAGTCAGGTTTCTGTTTGGCGGAAGACAATCAAGGCCGACACTAATTTTAGCTACAGCTGAAGTCAGATGCACTGGCTGGCTAACTGTATGTTGTGAAAGCAACGTGCAAGAAAGTTCTCACTCACTTTCTGACACCACTAATACAGCTTTAGTGGACAAATTGCAAATACCTCCCAGCAATTTATACAGTAAGAGAGCAAAATACTATGTGAAGAATTCAACTCAAGAAAGGAGAGAATAACATGAACAAGAGCAAGATCTGATTGTTGGTTTGTGGGATCTTAACACCCACAGATTCAATGGGCAAAATAAGCAAATGGATACAGTGAACTACCGGTAGCATTTAGTGTCTTTGTGTGGAATCTGAGGCTACGTGCATACAGCGTGCAGTAATACAGCCTGCTGCGCTCTCACTGAGCTCTTAGGACAGGGGGGGCAACGGCATCTATTAAAGTCAAATCCCAACGGAGGAAAGTCTGATGCCGTGTATTTAAGTCCACCTTCAGACAGACAAACACACACACATATTCACACACACACACACACACACACACACACACACACAGACATGTCAGCCAGCTGTAAGAGGGCAGACACTATAAATTTGGGACGCACAAATGCTACCAACAGATAACCAACATCATTGCCAGTGCTGCATTGGAAATAATGAAAGTCTGGCTAGGCTGTGAATGAGCTGGGGATCAGACAGAAAAATTGGTGGCATGCATATATACTATTTCAGGGGGGTCCATTTTTACATAACATCTCTGGTACTGGGGATATAGTGCTGAAGGGTTGCGTGAGGATTGCTCTGCCATCAGAATAGGCATTGATTGTACTGACTGTTTCCTAGATTAAAAAGGCATTCAGTCTAGATTACATTGCACAAATTTACTCTAAATCTACAAATTGCAAAGGGGAAGTTTTTCTTCCCACGAAAGCATTTTCAGAACTTGGAAAGACTTGAAAGCAAGCAAATCCAAAAAATCTCAAAATGAAAGTCATTTATAAATTTAAATTTTAGAAGTTCTGCTTTCCTCAAAAGCTTTTACGGAACTTAGAGTCTTCCTGAAAATGCAGAATGAAAGAGATGAAAAAAGCGAGAAGCCAAGAAGCAAAAACATAATGCCAGAAATGCAGTGAAGATGTCATCCAAACAGGAAGGAGAGTCAGATCTAAAGTTGGAGATGCTGAGACTCCAAGAGGTTTCACCTCCTGTAGTTTGCATTGTTTCCTTATATAGTAACCATGCCATAAATCCTGGTCTGGAGTAACCTCCGCTGCAGCTATCTTACAGATGCCTTGTCCTTTCACCTGTGCGAGATATTACAGAGATCTCCGCAAACAAACTCTGAGTCATGGGACTTATTAGCCAGTACTGCTCAAGATAAGCCCATTGCAAATCCATGGAGACAGGGAAAGGAGACAGGGTAGACCCAGATTACAGGCCGGTTATGGGGCAGATCCGGCTCTGATACGGCTCTGATCTGGCTCAGAATCAGGTGATGGTTGGGGCATCTGGGTATGGAAGACTGGCAGAGATGGCAGGAGAAAGGGAGAAGAAAGAGAGATAGAGAGACTAAGAGAGAGAGGGGAGAGAGAGAGAGAGAGAGAGAGAGAGGGAGAGAGGGAGTAAGTAGTTATGAAAGACAGAAAAGCAGGATTGAGAGAATAAAATGGGCAGGTAGAGGGAGGGATAGTGAGAGAGATAGGGTGTGGTAGTTTGTGTGTGTCTGTGTGTGTGTGTATGCGTGTGTGTGAGAGAGAGAGAGAGAGATGAGGACACCCACTGGTTTAATACCCATGTGGATGGTGTTGTTGATGAGGTATTTGATCATTGGTGCTGATGAGTGATATGGAAAAGGAGACCAACAAACATTTCAGAGTCACAGCAGATAAATTAACACCTGAACAGCCATGCACACACACACACACACACACACCCATGTGCACACAAGCACACACACACACCCATGTGCACACAAGCACACACACACAAAGCAAACACACATACATGCATACATGTGCACATGTATACACACACACACACACACAAGCACAAATATACACATGTGCATGTACACAGATGTACACACAGAACCATGCTCATAGACATACCCATGAGCATGCACACACACACACACACACACACACACACACACACACACACATACACACAAATATACAGTATACAGTGACCCAGTTACCAATGTGCACATACAGGGATACTAACAGACACACCCATAAGCGTGTTCACAGGTGCACCTACTTACACACACACACACACACAGCTCACAAGCATGCATTAAATACATATGTGCTCATGCAAGCACAAACACACAGACACACAAACACAGACACACACAAATGGACAAGGCCACACACACACACACACACACACTTGATTTTACGGTGGATGTGTCTCTACAAGTTGTTGTGTCTAATATTTCATCACCCTCTTCTATAGTTAGCATGATGTGCGCAACAGCCTTGTTGTTGTTTTTGTCTACCTGTATTATTTGCGTTTGTTGTCCAAGCCTGCGCTCCAACTTCAATAAGGCATTGTGCTTTGTCCGCCTCACACAGAAAACCTTGAAAACAAACAAACACTTCGTACACATGAAAGACTCAAGCTGAAATCTTTGCGCCTGCACCAATACTCTTCCTCTGTTTTAACTGGGAAGCTGTGTTTTTGAACAACAGTGAAAGTATTGTCCACAGACCCTCACCTCTCTGTGGGTCTGTGTCTGGAACTAGGGTCTGTGTCTGGAACTCGGGTCTGTGTCTGGAACTTGGGTCTGTGTCTGGAACTAGGGTCTGTGTCTGGAACTTGGGTCTATGTCTGGAACTAGGGTCTGTGTCTGAAACTAAGGTCTATGTCTGGAACTAGGGTCTGTGTCTGGAACTAGGGTCTGCGTCTGAAACTAGGGTCTATGTCTGGAACTAGGGTCTGTGTCTGGAACTAGGGTCTATGTCTGGAACTAGGGCCTGTGTCTGGAACTAGGATACTGGGAGTCTCCGGTGGAAATGGTTGGGAAGTCATGTCCTTTCCCTTTCCGTACATCTGAGGCAGGTGTTCATGGGTGTTTCTAGAACTGACCTGCATTAGTGAGTGACCCACTATTCACTGGGTCAAAATAAATGAGTGAATCCCAATATTCCCACTAAACTCAAAGCCCTAAGCCCTGAACCCTCTAATGTAACTGGTATGAATCAACCAAAGATCACTGCATACTGACCAAGATAGAGCAACATAATATGTTACAATGGGAGCAACGAACGTTTGTGCCTCTCGCTTGGCTATTACCCCCTCTGAATCAACTTCATGATTGGCTGATTCATGCCAGATAACTTGTTGAGGATTCAGGGTTTAGAGTTAGGGACACTGGAAGTCAGCAAATAACATGATGAAAACTAAAGGATTTTTTGTCAATGTTTCACCCCTGTTACATTTTTCTGTATATTGTTATTATGAGGTAGAATGAGGTAGTCCTGTTATCAGTGACCAGCTCTAAATATCATTTCGATTCGTGACTTTTTCTGTTCCTCTCCTTCACGATAAACAAATGCGTGATGGGTGGGAGGGCTTCGAATTAGCCAATCTGATGTCATTGTACTACGATCAACAGACCCACTTGTAAGACCTCAGAGGAATCACCATGTATCAAGAGTGTTGACAACATTGTGGTTTGGGTTGCAGCCTGGTGGTCAGAACGCTGCTCTGGTTACCTCTGTGCACATGGGCAGTGCAAAACGCTGGCCAATTAGTAAGGGCTATCATCATCATCATCATCATCATCATGATAATTACAGAGATAGATCCCTAGGCTAATTTGATCTGGCCACCCAGTCTATTTTTAGTGGATGACAAAAGGCGTCTTCGCCACACAAACCACTCTGTTAACGTTTTTCGCAAATTAAATCACTTGTCATCTGATGTCATTATAAAGAAATAAATGGCAAAAGAACAAGGGGCAACAGAGATTCCACGGCAACGGCATGCGACTGGGATTTGTCTTGGGATGGGTGTGCGTTTGTGGTGCCAGGACGGACGGCATGAAGATTAGCACCGTCTAGTCTAGACAACCCCTTTCCTCGCTTTCCAGGAATGTGAAGGTCCTCTCAGAAAACACCCTATGCAGAAAAGCAACCCTCTCTCTTTGCTAATTATTATATTATATTATATATTATATTATATTATATTATATTATATTATATTATCAGTATTATTAATGTTATTACAAAGAAATTCACCTTTTTTTTTCTTCTTCAAAAGAGGTTTGCCTGGCAAACTCTGTAATAATCTGTCTCATCAAAGTATTAACGCATTAATTGAGTTATTTGTTTGGTCATTCGATCAGAACAGGATGCCAGGCTTATGATAATATCCTCTGAATGTCCACCACTGTTTGCCTCAAGACAATCACCATGGTGACAAAACCAAATAGCCTGTAATGCAAATTGGGGAAAAACCTGTAGTAGGCCTAGACTGTAGTTCATTTGGATTTTTCTCAGCCTAACGTCATATAATCAGCTGGCTGTTCGAACAGAGCTTAGATTACACACGTTTGATGTTCCTATCTTATTACACCAATAAAACTGTACCGCCTGTTACACAACTTTAAAAATACCACAGTACACCAAGCATGTAACGTCTGGCTCAATAGCCTAGTCTATGCGGGGACACCAGGCTTAGTATGTGGGAAAGTCAGTGACACTGGTGCATAGTTCTGAACCGTTGACAGAAATTCCGGGCTCAAATCTGTTGGCCCCTGTACAAATGGGAAAAGGAACACATATGTCCAGCCAAAGAATGTACAAATATCTGAGGCAGGCTCTTTAAAACATGGCCAACATTAAAAATGCCAGGAGCTGGTGATCAAAAAACAATTATTGTTCATTTACACAATTATTCGTTGTTTTGCATTAGTCAATGACTTCTATCATCTGGGACTGAGTTCCTATGATCTTTAACGGATAGCTTCTTTGATCTTGAACTGATATTTGAACAATGTCAAGTACATTTTGCCAGAAACACATTTTTTTCTTTCATGTCATCATCAAGACACAAGTGCAGTGTCAGCTTCTTCTACAGATGTTTATGACAACATAAACATAAAACTCTTATACTTCACCAGCAAGTAAACAGTGGTGGTGGATGACATAGCATCCCACACCAGCCAAAGTCACTTCGTGACAGTTAAGCACCACAGGCGATTACATAAAAAGTGCCACCACTACCACCACCCTCCTGATACTCTCAGTAGCAGCATTCCCTGCACCATTGGCTGTTTGCGTCAGAGCCCCGGACAGTTGGGTTGGGAGTCCCGCGTTTGTGGCCAGAGCTGGTGAGTGGGTCAGGAATGCAGGAGACAATAGACTCAGGCTTTTGCTGCACAAGAGCAGTGGTGGGTGCTTGTCATTCCTCTTAACAGTTATGTGGAGAGAAACCAAAAAGCAGTGCACAACTGGCTTATGGCATAATGAGCAGTTGGGATAGGTGCCCACGTGGAAAAGGCCTGTAGAAAAGGACTTTAGAAGGTCCGTAGAAAGATCTGGAAAAAGCTTTGTGAAATGCTTGCCTGAAAAATTTGTGGTGGGGAAGTTAGTGTATGTGCATTTCCTGTTAAATGCATTATGACCTTCAATATACAAGGCTCTATCTTTTTCATTTTGTATTATGTAACTTATACTGTTGGAGAATAACCATGACTGTGTGTTAAACCATCCAGGGCCTCAGTGGAGGCTAAACACAAGGAGACACAGCTTACCCACCTCTCAAATTTCAGAATAAGAGTTTCATAATTTAGTTTATGCACTAAATGCAACATTTGGCATTTATAATCACACTGTGTTATCCACATTTATCATATGATACCACTGATATTTTCATACAAACATTGATGGGACAGTAACTTTCTATCAAATCAAATACGTTCTGCATGTCTTTTTTTTTTTTTACATCTGATACTGTTCCACTTTACAGTAATAACCGGATTAATATCTTACTCACCTCTTTTAGCCTTGAATGCATTGTTCTTTTGCATTACATAAAACTCAACATATATGAAATTTATAGGCTATTTCTGTATGGATGGGTTCACACATATACATGGCTTTGACTACATTGAACTTGCAGTGACTATTTTAAATTACAGTAAAACACTTCAGTAAGGTTCATCCTCTATGCTGTTTTGTAGTGTATTTCTTAAATCAGGAAAAGATACAAGTAAACGTATGAACAACAAGCTATTTCTATAAAGCACATAAATATAATACATATCAGTAAATCTCTAAATTAATAAGTAATTTCTTTGTCTTATGATGTGATCAGACCTGTTCTGGGCACAAAGATATTTTCAAATAATAGGAAATCAGAAAGTAAAAAAAAAAAACCACCACACACACAATTGTTTGAAATCCATGCCAGACTTTTATTCCGCATTCGGAAATAATAGTGGAAAAATTGACATCATTCTTCACTCTTCCAGTACGCTAAAAGTATATCTGATTTCTCGGGCTGGCAGGCAGGCAGGCAGGCGGGCAGGCAGGCAGTGTGGTGGGGCGGCGGGGGCCTAGGCCTAGTCACCCCTGCTATGAGAGGAGATCGCAGGCCCAAGCTATGTTTGCCTTCTCTGTTACATGCCCTGCTGCCTGTAGACTAAATGCCCAAAACGACTGCAGATTTGTTCAAGTAAACACAAGATAGAGAGGTATGGTGAGCAGGAACATGAAAAAGAAAAAAATCTTTCTTTCTTTCTTTCTCTATTGTCTCTCTCTCTCTCTCTCTCTCTCACTCACACACACCACACACACACATCCCTCTCTTTCAACACATATCCACACTTTCTTAGTCTTTGGGTGTGTAATTTGGAAATCCTAGTGATTTCCTAGTGGTAATGGATTCAATATGACAGTGCAGAAAAGGGAAGTTGACTGGCTGGAAAGCTGTATGGTGCTGTATGGTGCTGTATTGACCTGAGTTTGCACAACACCTGGGTCTCCTGAGTAGGATCCTTAAACAGTCATCATAAACAACCTCTTCTGTAGATTGCCTTTTTAAACTTTGCCCATAAGGGAACAGTTGGAGTACAGTATGCTTTAAAAAGATGATTTTTACTACATCTGAACACATAAGGAATTTCCTAGCCAAAATATTAGCTTGGGGATATGACATGCAACAACGCCTATAGACATATTTAGTTCTACATATCACAACAACCCTCTCTTTAGCATTATATTACACATCATATTTCATCCATACCATAATATATATTCAGTACCTTGCTGAAAGCCAGCTTTTCTAGGAGAGAGAATAGCCAAGTCATCAGCATACATAGGATGTTTTGCCAAAGTGGAGCATGTACACGTTAAACAGTGCTGGTGAAAGTAGACCATCCACCCCCCCGACACACAATAACTTACACTAAAGGTAGCAAAGACACTGTTACCTCATTATCCTGCATTCTCCATTGGGCATACCAATAGGTCAGAATCCTTACAATACTCTCAGTGTCTGCCCTTTGCCTTAATTTCTTAAAAAGCTTATAATGATTTACTCTGTTAAATAATTATAATAATTATTAAATCAACGTGTCAACCTCAGATAATCATCGTGAAAACATGGTAAAGACCAGAAGGAGGCTGGATCCGGATAGAACCCATACATTGACCAATCCAGCACCATCCAATCCAGCAAGGTTGATCCACTGATTTTGCAAAATATCTTCAGCTATGAGGGTAATACATGGAGAGGGCTATAAATAGAATTGCAATTCTTCTGTAAGTCATGTTAATAAACTTCATTTAATACACAAGTGTGGGTAACACACAGTTTTTTTTGTTTGTTTTTTTTAAGTAGCCAAAACACTGCACTGTGGTTGATAAACAGTGTGTATTATATAAGAGAAATGACTGTATTGACCGATTCCTATGCATGTAGGACTAACTTGTTAATCTTGCCACTAATGTGTTGATCTGCATCTCATGGATTGGTTTACAGAGTGTCAGTTGCCTGTGCATGCAGTGCTTATGTGTGTGTGTGTGTGTGTGTGTGTGTGTGTGCGTGTGTGTGTGTTCACATGCATGCTTGAGAGTACGTGTTTATTTTTCATAGCCAATAAATGTCAGCACCCAAACAAACATGCAAGATGGCATTCAGTTCACTGTTGCTTAGAAATGTATATAAACATATGTGTCTAAATTGTGTTCATTGTGTTGTAGCTTGAATGTTATCCTCTTTTGTAAGTCGCTTTGGATAAAAGCGTCTGCTAAATGCTTAAATGTAAATGTAAATGGTATGTGTTTTCAAATATGTGTTTCAAGTGTGTCTCTCTCTCTGTGTGTGTGTGTGTGTGTGGTGTGTGTCCTATGCCACACATTCTACACAGAGTAAGGCAATCTGACTTAGCTGTGTCAGAAAGGGTAACAGTGGTGCAAGAGGCACAAACATCCGTTTAGTTCCATGTTCTATTTTCACAAAGGGGGGGGGAATCCCCCTTTATGCAGACTAGAGTCGAGCCCTCATACGCTGATACAGAAGATCATTGAAAAGTTTATATTGTGACTTTATGTGACAATCCCACTCATGCAGACCGGAACTATTCACGTTTACTTCCATTGTAACACATTATGTTGCTCCATCTTGGTCAGTATTTAATGATCTTTGGCTGTGCTGTGAGGAGCAGACCATGTGCAGGGAGAGGAGGGAAGTCAGGGTTTTGTGGCAGCATGACTCGGTGGTTGTTGAGCTGTGAAAGTATGACTCAGCAGCATTTCCCTAAATTAGTACCCTACCAGTGGAGTCAGACAGAGACACAGCATCCTGAGCAGGTGACAGATTGTCACATGATTTCCGTGTGTGTGTGTGTGTGTGTGTGTGTGTGTGCATGTGTGTGTTGAAATGTGTGAGCATGTACAGGGATTTGATGAAATGTGGGCATACGCGCTTGTGCATTTTGTGTGTACGTGTATATCTGTGTGTGCACACGTCTGCGTGCATACATGTGTGCAAGAATATGTATGTGTGCGTGTATGTATGTGCAAATGTGTGTGGCTGAGAGTGTCACAGATAGATAGAGAGAGAGAGAGAGAGAGAGAGAAAGAAAGAGTGAGAGAGAAAGAGAGAGATGCATGCTGGTATACTTCGGTTTATCTCTCACTTGTCACACTTTATCAGCCTCTAATCGCTGTCACATATAGACTGAACTGCACAAACATCCACATCACTTCCCCTTGACAGAGGTGCACCATGGGAGAATCTGTAACTGGCATTACCCGGGATTATCCCCCCCCCCGCTCCCGGATTGGAGGTCGATCCTCTCTCGGGCCCTAACAGGTGTGCACAACGAAAGCAGGAGGCATCCTATGGGGGCAGGTCATTCGCTGGTCATGGCCACCCCTGGCAGGTACTCTGGGCTTTGCGTGCCGGGCCTCCATGGAAGGACTTTGTGCAACGTTGACGTCCTTCCAAACCCTGTCAGCCTAATGCAGGTGTGATTGATTGATCTCCATTAACAGGAAGGAGGAGAGAGGAGAAGAGGGGAAGAGGGGAAAGGAGAGAAGAGAGGAAGAGAGGAGAGGCGAGAAGTGGGGAGGAATGTTCAGGGTAAACTTTGGTCAGCGGTGACGTGGTTCCGGTTGTCTTTTAGGCTTGTAGACCTCCTCCCATGGTGGCAGGTAGGTTTCACTATGATGGAGAATGATGAGACTCTTCGCCTAGTGTAGCTGGCCACTCATTCACCACCCAACTTGTCTTTTCCACATACCGGTAAATTGACAATCTGTTTGTCTGGAACACGGACAGCATATACAGAACTTTCATACCGAAATGACTGGGTCTGCTCTTTCTTCTAGGCATTGTTTTCAGTCGACATTATAGAGAACAGTTTTTGATATCTTTCTTTCTTTCTCTTTTTCTCTCTTTCTTTCTTTCTTTCTTTCTTTCTTTCTCTTTTTCTCTCTTTCTTTCTTTCTTTTCAAACTTCTGTAAGCTATAGTGATTGAGGGAGGCTCACTTACCCCTGTTGCCGTGGAAGTCGGGAATAAATAACCCTCTATAGGGTCCCTGATAACTCAAGTGTGAGCCCTCTAGAAGGTAAAAAATAAACTCTCGTTCCTCTCCCTCTCACCATTATGTCATATTGATATTAATAGCCGGCCGTTATTACTTCAGGGGGGCCCATGGCAAAAGTTCTGATCCGGCTGTTGGATTTTTATGAAAATATTTATTTTAATGCCAGTTCACTTTTATAATAATATGATCCCTAAGCTCGGGCCTTGTTTGCGTCATTGCGGTCTGATCTGTGAGTAGTTGACTTTGACAGCTTACTCATGTGACGGGTATAGACCGTTGAGAGATGAGCGATGTAATCAAAAACAATGCTTAAACGTTGCATTTGGTTCCCAAACTAGTTTTGCTACAATAAGATAACATAGAATGTTGAACTGATCAAACTCGTACTTGAAACGGTCTATACCAGAGAATTAATCATGAACACTCAGTCAATTTAGACACAGAGGGGGAGAGAGTGTGAGGACTAATCCTTCCATCATACTTTAGAGTGTTCAAACGTTACCCAAGAAATTAAAAATGGATGAATCATGATTGCCATTTTTTGCACCTTTGCAAAGAGAGGCTGGTTATTGTCCCAGTGTGCAGTGCCTCTTACAGAAAGTCTAGTGGGACTCAATCTGCTAGTGAAATAAGCAACAAAAAATGCATGTATGCACTCAAAAATGTATGAATCAGACCTAGCTGGCCAAGTAGTACACTATTAAGCAACAGATGAATAAGAATCAGGGTTTTGGAAGTACACGTGTAAGGAGTGTGTGTAGGGAGTGTGTGTAGAGTGTGTGTAGGGAGTGTGGGGGATGCTATTAAATTTGCCTTGTCAGAAGGCGAAGGAAAACTGGTTTAGAAACTGGAAAGATGGAGGAGTGTGCATGTGTGTTTCTGAGTGTATGTGTTGTGTGTGTGTGTGTGTGTGCGCGCATGCATGCATGTATGTGTCTGTGTGTGTAGGTCAGTGCCTAAACAGAAAACAACAGCTGCAGAGAGGGTGGCATTCCTGCGAGAGGGTGATCTCTGCGTTGGCAGATGCCTGGCACACACCTCCAATGTTGCACCTTTTAGCGCGCCCGCTGTGGGCACATCCTGGATGGCTTGCCACAGCCCCTGTGCCAACACCCGCTGTGCAAAAAAGAAAGGACGTTAAGCTGAATTTTAACATGATGAGCAGTCATTGCACAGTTCAGACCTGGCATATGCCATTTATATACTAAACACCAGCTGCTGGCCATCATTGATTCAGCTGGATGGCAGATATATTCGTTTGGCCAGGAGCCACAACTGTCTCTGTTATGTAGGCTACTATGACTCTAATGGCCAATATGCTAGGCTTTACACAACCATGTGTACACATGGCCACATGAACCTGAGGACACACTCAGCTTTCACTCCCACTTGGAAGCCGTTACTATGGCGATGTGACAAATTAGAGGTAACCACTGCCGAGTGAGACGGAACAAGAGAGACAAAGTAGAAGCAGGGCGGGAAAGAGGGTGAAAGTGTGTGTGGGGGGGAAAGTGTGCATGCGCATGTGAGAAAGGTGTGTGTGTATGTGCATGTGCATGCATGTGTGTGTGTGTGTGTGTGTGTGTGTGTGTGTGTGTGTGTGTAAGAAAGAAAGCAAGAGAGAGATGAAGAAAGAGAAAGTGTGCACTTGACAGTGAGATGTGTGAAAAAGAGAGGTGTGTGTGTGTGTGATGTGTGCATGTGTGCATGTGTGTGTGTGACCCCAAGAGTGTATGTGACAAGAGAGAAAGAGCGAGAGAGAGAGAGAAGAAAGAGAGAAAGGCGGTGGCGACTGCAGTTAAATATAGACGAATAAAAGAATAGACTTCTTAAAATACACAGGCTGTAATCAAGGGATACTTAGTGGCTTGTGGCAGCCCACAAATCATCTCACACTGGTCAACCTTGAGGGCTCACAACGCAAACAGAATGTCATTGCATGCATGATGCATGTTGACAACATATGACAGACCGGGAATGTTTGCTTTTTAAGACGTTTTACGGTCTTATGATTCACTGTCTAAATATATTAACTGATAAAGTTAAGTTTAGAGAGATTTTAGAAGCATCTAACTTCCATAGCACCTGTAAAATAGGCTGCGAATAATCAAAACCTCTCCCAATGTTGGTGTGCACGTCTGTTACATTATGATATGATTATGATTTCACTTTGCAACTTCTCTTTGTTTTTTGTATCTATCTATCTATCTATCTATCTATCTATCTATCTATCTATCTATCTATCTATCTATCTATCTATCTATCTATCTATCTATCTATCTATCTATCTATCAGAGAAAGGATCACTCTCTTCCCACAACAGATGGACACCAGAAAATGATTACTGAAAGAATGTAGGACTGGGTGGATTTTTTTTGGTGGTGGTGGGGGTGGGGGCGTGGGTATGTGGGTGGAAATATGAATGGGTGCATGTAGATGTAGAAATGTGTGTGAGGTGTGTGATTTTTTTCCAGGTAAAGTGGCATCAGAAAAATAGCAACGACCTTGTGCATTCTCACCAACCAATGTGCATTTGTTTGCAAACCAAAGAACAGGAACCAGCGATCATTTTCAAAGAGTTATGTTGACCTACAAGGTAATTAACACAATTCCAGTTTCATTCAGTTTCAGTTTTGTTTTCCCAAGCCAGCATTTTCAAACAGCAAGTGCTTGTAACTGCACTTAGCAGCGCCGGGGGCTGCCCAGAGCCTTCGTTTACCCCGTATTAAGCCATTTAACCATCAAAGTGACCATGAAGAATGTAAATTAACCTACAAACAGTATAATATGTGTCCCTTTAAAGAGTCTCCAGTCATGTCCTTAACATGTCCTTAAATGTGGTTAGTGCTTCAATTATAGTATTCATCTTAGAATTAATCTCTTTCCTCAACTGTACCTCCTAACGCTATTATCTATATACTCATTTTCATATTATAATTTTATATATCATAGTTATATTATTGTTATTATTATTATTAGTAGTAGTAATAGTAATAGTAATAGTAGTAGTATTGGTATATAATTGTACTGTAATGTTAAACAGCCTGCAGAAGAGGCCCTCTAGTGAGCTCCCTCTATCTATCTGTACTATCTCACTTTTTTCCTCTCTCTCTCTCTCTCTCTCTCTCTCTCTGTTTATCTTTAGTATCACGCTTTCTCCCCCTCCCTCCTTCTCCACATCTCCACGTGTGTTCTATAAAAGCGCAAGCCTCTTAGTCATCACTCGATACTCACGAGAGGACATAAACAAAGGGAGAGCCTTTTCATTTTCATCTTGTTTGGTAATGCTCTCACTCTCTCTCTCTCCCTTCGTCTCACTCTCTCTCTCTTTTTTATCCTCTCTCCCTTTCTCCCTCTCTCTCTCTCTCTCTCTGTCTTGCTCTCTCTCTCTCTCTGTCCCTCCCTCTCACTCCCTCTTTCTCCCACCCTCCCTCTCTCTCTATCTCGAATCTCAATAATCCACAAATGACTGTCTCTTTTGTGTGGGAGTTATGATTCATTAATATGGAACACCTCGTGCATCACCAACTTCACCCATCCTTTCATCACCGTCATCTTCATCATCATCACCCTTATCATCATCATCATCGCAGTCTTTTTTCAGTCACATCTACCGCTAGCAGGATAAACCAATAAGGTGAGATGGAATAGGCCTCTGCCTCTTTGCTCTTGTCTTCTCCTCCCCTCCTCTCCTCCGCTCCTCCTCTCCTGCTCCCCTCCTCACACCAATTAGAGGGCCTCTTTTAGATGTAGCAGCGCCACAGGGATGGCACACACAGGCCAACGTGGGTTAGGGGGAGACAGGGAGGGATAAAAGGCTCTATTCGGAGAGGATGTGTTAAAGTGTGTGGATGTGTATAGAGGTGTGAAGGGGTGTCTTTCTCTCTCTCTCTCTCTCTCTCTCTCTCTCTCTCTCTCTCTTCTGTGTGTGTGTGTGTGTGTGTGTGTGTGCAGGTAGATGGGTTGGTCTGTGACTGCACATGCATGCCAATTACACACACACACACACACACACACATACACACACACACACACACACACACACACACACACTTACTCACTCACACACACACACACACACACACACACACACACACACACACACACACACCACACACACACACTCACATGCAGGTACATAATCAATTCAAATGCAAAACTCGATTAGTAGGAGGCTCATGGAGGAAATCATGTCTATTTTTGGAGAGACTCCTTCTCTCTTCCACACACACACACACACACACACTATTTCTCTCTTTCACACACACATTGCCGCTCCAAATGCAAGCACAACTTCAAACCTACAACTTAACCTAGTCACACACACACACACACACACCCTCACATACATACACAAGCACACACACACACACACACACACACACAGACACATACACACACATCATTTAATTAGCCATGCACAAGCAGCACAGAACTGGCTTCAGACGAGAGTGGAGCGCTGAGCTCGTTTTTGATAAAACATGTCCATTTAAGTGGTCACAACAACAGGCTTTGTGGAAGATAAATGTTGACAGCAAAGCCGCTCTTTGCTGCCACTAATGGTGCCGGCTATGTGTTTGCCTCCGTCACCTGACCCCATGCCCCTGCTGTCGCCATCGGCAGCGACTGCCATCCCCGCTTGCTCCGCTGCCCCGGGCTGTGCTACGTGGTGGGGCGCCATGGCAACGTGGTGGGTGTGTGCGCCGGTCGGTAAACACTATGACAGTGCAAATCATCAGCCAAATGCTGTGTGTGTATGAGTAAGAGCTTGTGTATGTGTGTGTGTGTGTGTGTGTGTGTAATGTGTAAGAGCTTGTGTGTGTGTGTGTGTGTGTGTGTCGGTGTGGGTGTCAGTGCAGGTGTTTGCCAGAGTTTGTGCATGTGTGTGGAACTTTGTCCCTTCCCTGCCTTTATTTTGATATTTGTTATACCTTTTGTGTGTGTGTGTGTGTGTATGAATGTGTGTGTGTGTGTGTGTATAATTAGGTAGAGAGAAGTGATCCTTTTCAACGGCGTAGGTTGGCCAGTCTTTTTCTGTACCAATGGCCATAGACTTTATCCTTACCCACATGTGTTTCTTTTGCAATTAAAATTACTCAGTGGGGTCTTGAAATTACCCCACTAAAAATATAAATCTAAATTATATATATATATATATATATATGAGAGTGGGGGTTTGCAAATGTAAATACGAAAAAATGAATTTTAAACTGCCACTGACTAAAAGAAGATACCCTCAGTCCTCTCCCCTCTACCCTGACACAAATACTTTGTTTCCACATTATCGAGTCTCAAGTTCAAGAACAGTTTCACATAACCTCTGGTGGCAAACTTGAAATACTACATAAGCTTGCTGTAGCCACAACATTATCATACTGTAAAAAACTGCTACAACCTGAGCTCACTTGAACTGGCTACAACAGGCTTTATTGCATTTGTCGGATGTATATACAGCAATTAAGAGGATATATCCCCATATGTTAATATAGTAATATATTACCATTTCAGCTTTATGAATGAGTTATTGTGAGAGTGAAAGTCTGTTAATACCAGTTACGAGGGACATAATTGTCCTCTTGGACCAGAGAAGTGAGCTGTCAGGATGCAGTCATCGTGATAGCCTTCAGAACCATGGGCTCAAGTCATCTATACATCACACACTAACAAACAGCACAGAGGGAGCAGAGACGGGCAAGAGTGGTCTTCACCTTGAGAGCTGTGTGCTCATTAGTGTGTGTAAACATGAGGAATCACGAACTGGGGATGTCTGGGCTGACGACAGAGAAAGGGAGTCGGCTGAAGAAAGGATAAAGTTCTTTTGACCTTTGAAGATCCTATTGCCCATCTTCAACTATCCATTGAAAGAACTATGTGAAGTAATTTTAGACTCATATATAGAATAGGCAAGAGAATGTATAGAGACAACTGCATTGTTGGTTGCTTGCAGGCCAGATACTCAATAGCAAGAAAATCACGACCAGCTCTTTTTTTAAGTAATGCATAATATGCGTTTCACACAACTCAAAACCTAAAGATTCCATCAGATCTAACAGCTTTAAGTACAAGTAAATATTTAGTAAATACTTAGTGTTAAGTACAGTATTTAAGTATATACTGAATAATCTTTTTGATTTGGTCTCTGTATTTACCCCACCTCAGAATAAGTGATACACACAACAAGAATACCTCAACCATAGATGTGGGCATGGGGCATTTCAATGTGGGCACATTTTTCCAACTGGTTAGAGATTGAACCGACTTCCCTTTGGTTACAAGTCTGAGGCCCTAACCTGTAAGCGACAGCTGCCCAAGTTGTAGTAAAAATAGACCCAGCGTGACATAGAGTACAGATTTAGCAATTAGAAAATGGACGAAAAGTTTTTTTTTTTTTTTCACATTTCTACCTCTGTGGCTCCTCCTGTAAAATAATAAACAAACATATTATGTCTAGAATGTATGTGTTCTGTTGCAAGTCCCCAAAAAACAAGCACAACATTGTCACTGTCAGTAAGTGGCTGCACAGTAAATAAAAATGCAGTACATTTAGTACAAGCACTGACGCAGTTGCCACATATGGCGATTTGCATGTTTAAAGCAAGCGATTTGCTCCATGCTCCATGGACATTTATCAGCTCTCTCTGTCCTCTCTTTTCATGTGCTTTAGATATATTGCTTTCCTTTTAGGCCTAACACAACACTAATTTCCTGTAGGACAAGCTTACCTGTCAGAATTTAGCGTCTCCATGTTTGCTCATGACATATTTACCTCAATATGGTGAGAGTAAAGAGAACTCAGAGAGAGAGAGAGGGGAGGGGGTTGGAATATTAAAGTGTGTGTTGTTTGTGTGTGTGTGTGTGTGTGTGTGTGTATGTGTCCAGCCCGGGCCAGTGTGGAAGCATGGAGTCATGCGCAGGTGAGATCTAGTTTCGGGCAGCTGTGCACAGGTGGGGTGATGAAAGCGAAGTTGAGCGTGTGTGTGTGTGTGTGTGTGTGTGTTTGGAGAGTAAGTAAGTAAGTAGGTGAGTAATTAAGTAATTTATTTATATTGCGAATTTTTCAACACAAAGGTCCCTCAAAGAGCTTGAAACAGACAAAAAGAGAGACATACACAAAAGACAAACATAAAACATTCAGTCAGTCGGTCAGTCAGTCAGTCCATGGTACAGGTATAGGGAGATATTGCATGACTGCTTTAGCCAATGCGCAACATGCATTATCATGCATCGGATCCTTTTCGTCAGAGTTCACAAGTAATCACAGTGAGAGTACAATGTAATTAGAGAAAGATAGGGAGAGAGAGAGAGGGAGAGAAAAAGAAAGAAAGAAAGAAAGAAAGAGGGAGAGGGTAAAGAGAGTGAGTGAGTGAGAGAGAGAGAGAGCTGGTCAAGGTTGGTTTTCCACATCTCCTATCTAATCACCTAGCCAGGTAACAAGACCCACCAAAAGAGTAACATGCCATGCGATCCTGACTTCGATACAGCAAAGGAAGAAGATGGTGTGTGTGTGTGTGTGTAAGAGAGAAAACAGAGACATGTATGTGTGTGTGAGAAAGAGGGAGAGAGAGATGTGCCTGACTGTCTCTGGAAGGGAACATACGTGTGTATATACAAGTGTGGGTTCTGTCCACAATGAAGTGGACCTCACCTTGTGCCACACCATCAATGGCCTCCTTTTTTTATGGCTGTGCTGACGTGGATCCCCATCCCTTGAGTTTCCCCTTCTCTCTCCGAGGCTACATCTGATCCGGCAGATAGAATTAAGTGCGTGCTGTGGAAAATAAAGGGACGGATGTTAGGAAAGTCAAGTGCACAGGGGGTTTGTCTTTAATTAAGCTGTGTGCGGTCAGGCGTTGGGGGTCGGGTTGTGTGTGTGTGTGTGTGTGTGTGTGTGTGTGTATGTGTGAGAGGCAGGCAGACTCATGTGTATGTACTTTGGCAAAAATGTTACAACTTTGTTGAGTTGAATTGGAGAGAGAGAGAGGGAGAAATGGAAAGAGAGTATTGCTTTCGTGTTGGCCCAGGGTCACTCCCCTGACTCCTCTGGTTTTAAAATAATGCACCCCTGAGAATGACTTAGCTACTGCTAGCTATCAACTCTCTGCCACTCGTTCCCATGTGATTGAAGCACCCAATCTGGCGCTCAGAGGAATCTTCTGGAAATGCTCATTTTTGAGCAGCTGTGTTTCCAATGAAGGAGGCACTCCCCTAGACATGTTGCAGACAGCCCTGCATAGTCATGTCTGTGTGTATGTGCTTGTGTGTGTGTGTGTGTGTGTGTGTGTGTGTGTGGTGTGTGTGTGTGTGTGTATGGCCCCACAGTTGTCCCATACACACCCCCATTCTTTAAATATCTTAAATTTCCATGATGCACTAGATGCACTTCGAAAAGTCGAGATCAGCTCAGACTAGGACCACACTGCCATTTTCTCTCTCTCTCTCTCTCTCTCTCTCTCTCTCTCTCTCTCTCACTAACTCAGACACCCATATCCCATATTGAATCCACTGACTGCTTTTACATGACAGCTGCATAATTAACTCGTTTATCAACTAGAAAGCCCACACTGGAATACAATGTCAACACACAATAACTGGGAAATGTCTCATAATGGACAGAAAAAGTTGCATTAATACCTCAGACCTCTTCCGACAATGTAAAAACAAAAAACAAACAAACAAACAAAAAAACAGAACCAAAAAAACAACAACAAGAACACCTCAGACCACCCCGCCCCCTTCAAATTAAGTAAGTGCAGCCGGGAAGCCAAAGAGCCTCTCGGAGAGTGAGGGTTGCCATGGGTACTGCAGAACTAACACATTATTTGAGTGTCTGGTTAATGAATGCTAATGAGACATTCAAACAAGCCGTGAGATTATGCCAGACGGCTGGGGTAGCGCTGGGTCAAACGCGTCAGAAGAAGGGGTGAAGGAAGACGTGGGAGAGACAAGAAGGAAAAAAAAGGAAGGAAAAAAAAAAGAATGGGAAAAATGTCCTAAGGGAGATGAAGAACATGAGGAGTTTGATAGTTTATATTTCATTTGTTGAGTTCTGACCTTAAGTGCTGAGAAGGTCTCAAGGTACAGAGAAAAAAGCAGGACAGAAAAAGAGAAATAGAGAGAGAGTGGGAAAGAGAGAGCGAGGGAGAAAGAAACGTGCAGAAAAAGGGCAGGGGAAATGGGGTTTCAGAAGAGTGGTTAGTGGGGTAATTTATGCTTTCCTTTGCTCACTTGTTTTTATGTATTTTGTTTGGTTATATAATGTTTACCTTTTCTGGCTGACTGCCCACAGTGTGCCATACACAAGAATGCACACAATGGCACATTTGCAAGCCGGAAAGTTAACCCTTTAGATTCTTAAGGTTCTTGGCTGCAGGGACGTACACATGCTTATTTCAAAGGATTTCAAACATTACAAAGTCCTAACTGACTCTAATGTGACCATTTTCTAAATAGATTTCTAAATAAATGTATATAAGTAGATTTATAAATAAATTTTCCAAATTCAATTTTATTTTAAATTATACTTCATCATTTGATTTAGTACTGTGCTTCAATACAGCTTTAATGTCTCTGGCCTCTGGCAAAGGAAATAAACTAGTCTCTCATTTTCATTGTGGAAACTTAATCTCCCCATCCCCTTAATGCAGTGTTCCACCGGCCGAAATGTGATAGCTTCCAAAACATCAGAGAACTTGTCTTTTATCCTCATTATAATACAATCCCCCTGCTCTTGGTGGGAGCGGACGTCTTAAACAACACGGGGTCAGGTGAATGAAAGGCATTTGTTCTCTGACACTTGACTTCCATGTTGTCTTGGCCCAGTCATTCTAACAGCATGACCACAGTAGCCCACAAGAGACAAAAACAGACATATGCGCTTATGTTTTTGTCTACACACACACACACACACACAAAAAAAAAGGCCCAAACAAATTCAGCAGTCTGTCTAACAATTTCTTACCGAATGTCTAGAATAGAGTTTTTTAAAAATCACATACACACAAAAATCTTATTTACATTAAAAAATGGATTCATACGGCAAATGTAAACAGATTTTATTCAGTTTCAACCTGTCTTGAGCCACTTGTGGTTTCATTGTCTGGGTATTGAATAACACAAAGCCAATTACCTGTAACCTGCTACCAACTTACAAACCAGTCAGTGTTAACAGCTTGTGTCACAGGGCGGAAATAGAGAGAGAGAAGGAGACTGATCCTCTTTTGTAGGCCCTCCGGATGTTTGAGATGAACAATTTAGTCAGTCTCTTTCTCTCTCTCTCTCTTTCTATATGAGTGTGTGTGTGTGTGTGTGTGTGTGTGTGTGAAGGACCTGCTAAACTGTGCATAAAAGTGTCAAAACACTAGTTCACAGAATCTAACTGATTACAGGAAATAAAAGCGGGACAATAAAAGACAATAAAATATGACAAGAGTCATTATCATTCCGTTACTGCAAGTGTGACAGTTTCCCCTGCGCTAACCTGTAGATCCTAAAGCTACTCTCCAGAATCCCAGCATGACACGGATCAGGCCGTGATGAAGGTAATCCTGTGAAGTTACAGGGAATGAGGCAAGATTACGGTTTAGTCAGGGGTTTTCTCATGATCCAAGGCTGCCGTTGGCTCATGTTCCCAAAGCCTGGGAAAGTCGTGCAGATGTATGGGGGTGTGGAGCGCTAGTACTAGTTGTCCCCATGGGAGTCCAAAGGAAACACTCTTTTCCACGGATCTACCTGTGACAGGTGTGTGACCACCCTTTGCCCCAGAGACAATGACAAGCTTTAGAGGCTTTCTTAAAATGACAGGGTCCTTTATGCTGAAACGGCATGTGTGGGAAGGTGATGGCAGGAGATTCGGTCTCAGTTTGATGCACACGTACACATGCCTACACAAACACACACACACACACACACACACACACACACACACACACACACACACACACACACACACACAAACACAGACACACATACACACACACACACACACACACACACAAACACACATGCACACGTGTACACACACATACACACACACACACACTCGCCTTGGAAAATGGAAACTGCCCAGCAATCAACAGAATGCTCACCAAGCAGTTTCTTCAAACTAGAGGGGAGGCTGAGGGGAGGCTGAGGGGTGGGTTGGAGGAAAGATGTTTTAATGGCTTGAAGGAAAAGCTACTTCAGGCTAAAACAAAAGGGAAACAATAATTTGCAGCTGCCGTATTAATTGCTTCTGTGGTTGTGTGTGTGTTTTTTTTTTTTTTAAATGTCAACCCAAAAGGGTAATCTGAGTTTTTATTACTGTTTACGGCATCATGTGGAAATTATTTTGATGAGGAAGCGTCTATGAGGTCTTAAAGAATTGTGGTCGTGTGCACTGCCTGTTGAAAAAAAACAAACAAACAAAACATTAGCCTCTATTTTGCTCCGCTCTGGTGGACAAACCATTGGCATTTTGCGAGTGGTGGAAACGGGGGCATAGTCATGGACAATCGTCGGAAGAGACAAATCCACCCCGGACAACCTTAACACGACAAAAAGCCTCATTTACGAGTGGATGATAGCTTTACATTCGAAAGAGTGTCTAGTGCTGTGTCACATTACGACCCCTGAAGCTTTTATCTTCCGCACAACGACTGTTAAAAATCCCCCCTCCTCCCCTCCACATTATAGCAAAAAGAAAAAAAAAATGGGGTCATGGGGATTTTTAATGTTTTTTACTGTAAGCTGTAACAGTGACTGAATTTCCAGCACTTCACACTGGTGGCATCTCCCTGCCTCATCTCCTCCACACCCTCTCTGCCTGTGCTTTCCTCCATCACAGCTGTTTGCCTGGCCAGCAGATGAAGACAGCTGTCAGTGTGTGTGTGTGTGTGTGTGTGTGAGTGTGTGTGTCTGTCTGTCTATGTGTGTGTATGTATGTGTGTGTTTGTGTCTGTGTCTGGATTTCTGTGTGTGTGTGTCTATGTGTCTGTGTGTGTGTGTGTGTGTGTGTGTGTGTGTGTGTGTGTGAGGAGCGAAACTAAGGTCATTGGGGCCTGGCCATGGCACGGGCGACAGAAACAGTTGACCCTCATGAAAAGCAAACACAGAGATACATTCACAGGTGACGGCAAAGTAGGCTTCCAAGTTTCCTGTCAGTAAAATAATAGTCACTGCAAACGCGAACAGGGACCAATGGCTTCCACTGTGCTAGTTGTTTCTATTAATGGAGTCACTTGCAGGGAATAACAGCGGAAAACAGAGCTACTGTGAGCTATCTGTTTACACTGTGTCAGTGTCATATCTAATATGCTGCATGTACACTAGATATAGTGTTTTTGTAGTGTTAGTGTTTTTGTTTATTTAGTGTTTTTGTAGTGAGTGTTTTTGTTTATTTAGTGTTTTTGCACAACTTTTTTCCATCAGTGATCCTCGTGTTTGTTTGTTTGTTATGATATAGAGAGTGGCGATGGACAAGTATGGCCATGTGTTGCTGCGTGGCAATCAGTCACGTCTTAAATTTAACACCTGGCACTCTCTCTCCTCTGTTTCATGAGGAAAAACCTGCACTATGTTGTTATGCTGCCAAGAAGTATCATTGCACATGCACTTGTTTCTAAGGATCTCTCTCTCTCTGTCTCTCTCTATGTATCTATCTATCTATCTATCTAGATTTGAGATTCAAAGGTTATTTTTTGTGAGCACCACAGTGACTTTATTGCCAAAACTCATATATACATATGCATATCTGTCTGTCTGTCTATCTATCTATCTGTCCGTCTGTCTGTCTATCTATCTATGTATCTATGTATCTATTTATCTATCTGTCCGTCTGTCTGTCTATCTATCTATCTATCTATTTATCTATCTATCTGTTTATCTGTCTGTCTTTGTACCTATCTATCTGATCTATCTATGTATCTATGTATCTATCTCTCTATCTATCTATCTATCTATCTATTTATCTATCTGTCTGTCTGTCTGTCTGTCTGTCTATCTATCGATCTATCTTTCCATCTCTCTACCTCTCTTGTCTCCCTTTCTCTCTGGCCTTTGTCAGTGCATGTTATTGTTCCTGTGCTGCTGGGCTCTGACGTGGAGTCCGGCTCTCGAGGTGTCTATGGTGAGGAGTCCCATGAGCTCCCGGGGGCCTTGACTGTTTCCACGGAGGACAGCTGTGATCTAAATAGTCCTTCAGGAAAGCGACAGAGAGAAGGCCCGGATTCAGATCCTCCGGCTAGTTTCCTGCAACACAAAGCGGCCCTTTTTTACACACCCCCCCACACACACGTGGACACACACACACACACACACTCACTCACATACACACACTGTGCACGAGGCACATGGGTATGCTCAACCTGCTACTGAGACCATAACACACACACACACACAAAGCTGCCCTTTCTTACACACACGCAAACACACATACACACACACACAACATGCATGAAGCGCATGTGTATGCTCAGCCTGCTATAGCGACCATAACATACACACACACACACACACATATATTGCAAGTTACTATTTTTGTCTTATCCATGCATTGCCATTGCATGCAAATTACACACCAGATTTATACATAACTTCTGGATGCACATGATTCTATGGACTCCATCTGTTCATTAGAGCACATATACAGTGCATGGCTTCAGTTCTGGGGTAGTTACTACAGCAAATGTAAGAAAGAAGTCACCTTGTAACCAGTTACTGTGACCAACTGTCCAAGGTTTGTAGCTACACCAAATGAATCACTTAATATCATCTATTATTTTGATAACTGACCTTCTCCAAATCATATCAGTTTACTTTTTTCAGACGTGTTCATATAACAGTTTATGACACACTCTTTGCAAGCCTCTTGACTCGTGACAGTTTACTTACGTGAAATATCATATTCGCACATGTGTCTGCTTCCAAATTTATCTCTAGTTTTCATCCAAATGTATCACTTTTTTTTATCCAACAAACGCTCACTGTCGTCTGCTACCTACCAGGAAATGGACTAATTGAGGCTGACTCTTTTATTGAAGACTTTAGACTGTCTGCAGCTTTGTTCAATTGTTTTTGTTAGACAGTTAGACAGTTTGTTGTTGCCCGTCAGGAAACTGACCAAATGTCTTCTGTGCTGGATTTCAGAATGCCATGAAAGTTCCATGAAAGTTAATAGTGTGTATTCCACCACAAAAAAACAACTGAGTCCCAGTCCTTATTGTGTACTGACAGTTTGTGGTCGTTTTCCCATCTGTGAGACGAGTCCCTAATCAGCATAAATCTGTCCCTCAGCTGTCTGCACCATTTATGAATGAACACCAAAATAAAAGTCTGTCACTGAGGGGAAGATGACTCAGTGTTTCCATGCCACTCCCTGCTCTTATCCCTTTCCCATGTGTGTTTCATGCATATATATATGTGTGTGTGGTGTGTGTGTGTGTGTGTGTGTGTGTATTCCACTCCGGTTTTGGCTGGTGTTAAATTTATTTTATCAGAATAATGTCAGAATGACGAGACTGAAAAGTGTGTGTATGTGTGTTGGTATGTGTGTGTGTGTGTGTGAGAGAGAGAGAGATAGAGTGTATGCCATGATTTGCTGTGTTAAAATCTCTATCAGAAGAATGAAAATGATGCCACATACGTTGTTTTTGCCTGCAGTGCACAATTATAAATCCTATTCAGATCTTCAGTAATCCAGTAATCAGATTACTGATCACAGACGCAACTCCTTACATTTTGGGGTGATTAATGAGAAAAGAAAGCTTAAAATCGCAGACTCAGAGCTTCCTGCTACCTTGGACTGGCTCCCCATTGGGTGTAAAAGCTGTGCACCACATTTCCTTTTAAAGAAAGCTTTCAGTCAATCGACCTAATGCCCTGTTGAATGACATCCGACTAAAAGCGTGGTTAAAAAAAAAGAAATTTAAAAGAATTGCATGGATCTAAGTGTGTTGAAAATCCTTTCTTCAAATGGCTCCCTATGTATTAAATTCCTGCTGCTGATCCTTGCTGTGGCGCAGCTGGCTACAGCTTCTGTACCATAAACAGACAGGTGCCAACGGGGACCAAGGTTTGGGTCCCACCTATTTCTATTCCCACCCCTCAATCTGTCTCTCTCTCTCTCTCCCTGTAACTTCCCATCTCTCCTCACATCCTTTCAACATTGAGACAAAAGTGATCAAAAGTTTGGGATCATTTAGATCACACTCATTTCAATTAATTAATTTCTAGCAAATGAACGAGACATGAAGTCCACCTTAGAGATTATTATTTGAAATGCTGAATGCTTTCTTCAAAACGTATCACACGTCCATGTCATTTAATACTAAGCCTGTCGGAAGAGCTACTGAATGTGAACAAGGCGATTTAAATGTCCCTCATAAGCTTACCCCATTTTCCATCTTTATTTGACAGAATAGTGACGAGACAACAAGAGAGAGGGAGTTTGGGTGATTACCTCAGGTCAGGCTTGAACCAGAGTCTCCCAAGTGGTCCTGAGCCCATTTCTGGTCGGGACCTGGACACTACCATTGTGCTACAGCACCCCCATTCTTACTTATTAAAAAAACCCTCACCTGTTTACATCTCTATTTGTGAATACTATTCTGTGCTACAGTATAAAGTATAATATTCTGTGCTATAGTATAAAGTATACTATTCTGTGCTATAGTATAAAGTATACTATTCTGTGGTATAGTATAAAGTATACTATTCTGTGGTATAGTATAAAGTATACTATTCTATGCTACAGTGCACATTGCAACACAAAAACAAGCAAAAAAAACAACTAATTAGGGCTATTAGAATAAGCAAACAAAATAGTGCTTTATAAATATATAGTTATTTTCTTTCTTGTATTTTTGGACCCTTGAGATCTCTTTATCTATATAATCTTTGTCTATAGTGTTTTCAGCTTCCACTCACATGTGATTCACAAAATGAGCTTGTACACACACATGACAAACCTGATTAAGCATCACCACGGTCAGTGTGTGCCACAAGAGTATGAGGGCAGCCGTGGCCTACTGGTTAGGGCCTCTGGCTTGACACCAAGGGGTGGCCGGTCCTGTCCCTATCCAGTTGGAAAACAGTGGGTGGGGGAAGTCCACATCCATTGCTGAGCTGCTGTTGAGCAAGGCAATATCAGGGCCAGATACTGAGTATGTTGCTAGATCTTCAGTGTTGCTTTTCAACTCTAGCAGACCAGACCCTTGTCTTGAGTTGCCATCCAAAGGGGTTTCACGGGCTCCCTGACTCAGTCACTATATCTGGGATGTTGCATCTCAGCCGTGAAAGCTCAAGGGTATTCACAGATTCCTCTATTTCTCTCTCTCTCTGACTCTGTCTCTCTCTCTCTCTACTCTCTCTCTCTCTCTCTCTCTCTCTCTCTCTCTATGTGGTCCCTCTGCTGAGACAGAGCAGCTGTGCCCAATTACCTCCTGAGTCCGTTCGTCTAACAACTGGCCCCAGCAAGTTCCAGGGCTGACGCAAGAGGGCTCATGGGAAGCGTAGTTCTGCAGGTGCAGCTATTTTGGTGAGGGGTGTAATGAGGCACTAATGACTCAATGCGGACTGCACTTGAAAGCCCCGAATGCAAGTTTTCTCATCTTACTTAATGGTATGATTTCTGTACATTATGGTGATTGGACGTTTGCCTGAGAAAAATAGATGGACACAAGTACACAGCTTTCCATTTGTTTGCATGTAACATTGGCTTAGGTGTACCCTGACTTCACTTTAGTCAAGGTAGCCTGGGTCTGGACTTGAATCATTCATTTTACATTTCCAGTGGCATACTCAGCATGAAAAGTTAAAGAAAAAGTCTGCAGCAAATCAACCCATAGCCCTGTTGTTGGAGGTCACTGAGTTCTGTCAGTAAGAAAAATGACGAGAAAGATTGGCACGAAAAAAAGACAGAATTTGTGAACCAGCTGCAAACGCAAACTGAATCAAGCAGAGAAAATGAATCTGTAACAGAGTTTCCTCATCCTGATCTCTCAGTGATAGCTGCCATTTTGCTATTGGGTCAATGGGCCAAATTGTCTTAATTTTCCTCATCCCACACATCCATATTGTCACTGTTGAATGAAAACCATCTCCAAAAAATGTTTCTCAAGTTGGAAAAAACATGCTTTTTCTAAAAGACTGAACATCATGTTGTCAAAGTTGCCCTTATATCTAGCTGAAAAACGTAAAAATGTCAAACGTAGTAGACTGCCTCTAAGTGTCTGAAAGGCCCCGGACCCCTGAGTGTTAACCTGTGCTCGTACAGTTACGTGTTAAATCTGTCTAAAACTCACAGACCAATTTGACGGAAAAAATAAAAATGAACAAATATGCACTTAAGTGTTATTCACCAGACAGTGATGATGTTACTTTCGGCATTAGTGGTTGTGTATCATATAAAGCCCGTCCCATCCTGGGTAGGCAGCTGTGATTGGTTCCTGGCTTTATGGTGATTTGGAAATGGGTTGCTAAGGGCTCGACTCCAGACGGGCCTGCAAGACAAATTTGGAATATGCTAGCCGATTTGGCTGGGTTACAGGCTAACGTGGCATTCAATGCAGGTGTTCAATTAACAAGGTCCTGTGAGAGACATCAAAACATCACATGCTAAAATGCTTTGGAAACCTGCCGTCTCCTCAGGTTTGGAGACCTTGACAGCTAAAAGTTGACCCCGCGGGTCCTTGGGGACGGTTTCACGTGGCCGTCCGACAGAGGGATAAGAGGGACTCCGGTCCAGTCAGGGTTCATCCACGAGCGACCTGTAAACAGGTCCCTCTCCGTGGCCCCCTGCAACTCTCAACACAGCTGGTTCCACGTATTGTTCTCTGCATTAGTCGAGAGCATTGCACCACCAAGCCGTGTGACAGTGTGTGCGTTTGTGAGAATCTATGTGTGTGTGTGTGTGTGTGTGTGTGTGTGTATTTGGAAGGGGGGTGAGTGTGTGGGATGAGGCCTTGGCCCATGACCCCACCCCATCCCACTCATTCCTCCCTTTCCACCTCATCACTTTCCACCCTATTCAAAACATATGAGCGCATTGAGGAGAAAGCACCTTGCACTGCGTACAAACAATACAGCAAGCCGCTAAACATAGTAACATCAAAGCAACTCTCGCCATGTGTTTTGAGCGCATTAGACACAACACAGGCATACGTCACAGCCTTTCTTTGCTCAGGCTTTGAAATACAACGATGAGCCACTGGGCTAAAGTCTGAGATGAAGAAGCAGGCAATTAATGTCAGACGGTGAGTTTCACTCTCGCTTTTAAAAAGTTGCGCTTGAAAACTGCTGTGATCTCATCTCTAACCTTAGAAACAAACAGCGGCCAATCGCATCTGTTTGTGTGGTGATGGCTTCAACTTCACACCCATTCGATGACCCTAATAACTGTCCTCAATCAACCCCCCTCTCTTCTCTCTCTCTCTCTCTCTCTCTCTGTGTCTCTTGTTCTCTAAATCTCAGGAGATCGCCATCTGTTTAGCGCTGCCAGCTTATTTTCCCTCCCATCCCAGGTATCGATATTGAGTTTCGCCTCCCTTTGACCGACTCGGCATCCAAACTACCAAAATAGTCGAAAAGGCTTTAACCGGCGGGTAAACAGTGCACGCTTCACATGCTCAGTGTCACGTTACCCGCGTTCGTTGCCTGTCCGATGAAACGCACACACTACTCACCCCATCAATGTCCTCGTTCTCTCTCTCTCTCCTTCTCTCTGTCTATCTATCTATCTATCTATCTGTCTATCTCCCCCCCTCTCTCTCTCCCTCCCTCTCTCTCATTCTCTCTCTCTCTCACGTCCTCTCTCTCTCTATCTATCTATCTCGCTCCATTAACCATCCCTAATGGGAACAATAAAATATTTGAGGCCTTCCACCCCCAACTGGATTTTCCACCCAGGGCCTCTGGCAGTTGGTGATGGGGGGCCCCCTAATGATGCAGAGAGTGTGTGTGTGTGTGAGTGTGTGTGTGTGTGTGTGGAGAAAGGGGTATCAGATTGTGCCCCTGATCCGCCAATATGTCATGAGCTGTGCATCCGGCGAAAAGGGCAGAGCCATCACGACCCCGTAAATCACGGCCTACGGATCGGGTGGGGAGAGGGAGAGGTGGTGCCACCATCACCCGAGTCTCTCCCTTGACTGGTCGAGCCCCGGTGACCTCACTGCACGCACCGATGACCTCAGGACCACATACGGGCACCTTCGAGCAAAACCTGATCCCATGATCCGTTTCACCTTCAGACATGAGAAAGTGCAGACAACCTGTGAGTTACGAGTTAAAACCTGTCTCGGCAACATGATGATAAAACAAACAAACAAACAAACAAACAATAAACAAACAAACAAAAACAAAAACAAAACAAAAACAAACAAACTAAACAGAAATATGGTGGTGAGAGGCAAGCAAACAGCAGCTGGTCTGGGAGTTTTTCCTTTGGACTTTTCCTCTTTGCCCTTAAGTAAACTAACGACAAGGTCAAGCAGTGCCCTTTTGGCAGAGGTGTAAGCAAGGCTATATATTTTTCCTCTATTGTCTCAGCTAAGAGCTATTGTAATGTGGGTAAAATAGATTACTTGACCGTGTGTGTTTGTGTGTGTGCCAGTGTTAATGTGTGTGTGAGTATGCAAAGGTGTTTGTGACAGAGCAACAATCAACCCGTGCACACTTCCGACACCAGTGTGTCGTTTGTTTATTAGTTTTTTTTTTGGGGGGGAGCCCTTTCACACACCATACACACACACACACACACACACACACACACACACACACACACACACACACACACACGCACACACACACACACTTCTGCCTGGCAGGCACTGAGTACTTATCTCTGGCTGACTCATGAGAGTACACTTTTGAAGCACGCACACACACGCACGCACACACACCACACACACACACACACACACACAAACATTCATACAGTGTAGGTGTCATGTCACCAGGGTCTGGTCACAGCAGCTGTCCGTCCCTAGAGGTGAAAGGTCACCAGAATCTCCAGTCTATATAATCGCTGCACTCTCCACCAGGGTCAAAAGAGATGAACACTGTTGATGAGTTTCTGAATGAACGTGCAACCTCACTATATTCAATCTCTCTGCGTTTGTTTTTTGTATGTTTATTTGGTTTGTTTTTTTTGCTCTAGGGGGGAAAATCCAAAATGTCGTCGAGGAATATAATTACCTTGGCTGTGTGTGTGGAAACAACAAAGCATCCAGACCAATGGAAAAGGATGAATATGATCTTGATGTTAAAGCTATGGAAGCTTTTTTATGTCACTCATCATTGCTTTTAAAATTCCAGTATGCTTTCTATTTCATCCATTTGCTTACAGGGTTTCATTTCCTCTTTAGTGGATTTGACTTGAAACTGTCTGCAGAACTGTACAGTAAAGTCTTAAGTTACAGAAAGGAAGAACTGGTGGAAAGAACACAAGCTGGCGAGACACATGATACAAAAGCACTCTCTCACACACACACACACACACACACACACACACACACACACACACACACACACACACACACATAATACAAAGCCACCCGCAAAAGCAGAGACAACGATCTGGTGCCAGGGTACCAATGCAATGCCAATACTCCTTTCCTCTTCCTTCCCCTAAATGTAGGGGAAGGGGAGTGTGTGTTGTCCCACACAACACACACACTCACATAAACACACACACACACACACCTCACTTACACGCGCACACACACACACATGCACACACACGCACACACATACTCACACCTCACCCATACACAGACCACACCTCACTCACACACTAGCACACACACAGACACAAACACACGTACATAGACACACACCCGACCTCAGGCTGCTTCAACCGCTCTACGCAGTTGTTGTCACACTTTGAGTGGTCTGGCACTGTTTGAGTGTGTGTGTGTGTGTGTGTGTGTGTGTGTGTGTGTGTGTGTGGAGGCAAAATCCCAAAGTTACATTTCAGGACCTCTGCACTCTCAGTGGCCTCTTCCCCCAATAACGTTTTCAAATCCTCCTTCTTTACTTCCTCTCTGCTCTCAGGCACACCCGAGGCTCAGAGAACTCCATGATCAGCTTCCCCTGAACCCACAGAGACACCCTTGGGACTGGCAAGGTCTCGACCGAAGAGGACACCCCGCATTACCCTTCCCCTTTGACCCCACATTACCCTTTCCGAAGAAGAGGATGTACAAGTCGCGCAGTGCATAAACACACACATGCATTCACATACGCACAACTTCACACAGCTGCGTGCTTTTAATGGGGAAGCACTTGATGCACTTTACGGACAAACCCAATCCCATGACCCCTCTGTCCTCCTCAAAGTGAACATCAAACTCTCAGCCTCTCTCTCACTTTCTCTCTCTCTCTCTCTATCACACACACACACACATACACACACACACACACACACACACACACACACACACACAAACACACCAGATATACACACCCGCATGTACGCGCACATACACACACACACACAAACACACCAGATATACACACCCGCATGTACGCACACACACACACACACACACACACACACACACCACACACACACACACACAATATACACACTCGCATGTATACACACACAGATATACACACCCACATGTACGCACACACACACACACACACAAACATCAGATACACACACACACACACACAACACACACACATCAGATATACATACACACACACACACACACACACATCAGATATATACACACATGCACACACACACACACACTCATCCCTTCTGCTCTTTGTCTCAGCTATTTTAATGTAACAAAAGAAATTCCACTACTGTGCTTCCGTCATATCTTGTTTGGCCTAGTGTCCCGCGGTCGAGCCCGATGGCGCACTCGGAGACCCCCTCACCTTGTTTCGAATGCCAAGGCTGAGCCCAAGAGATGAGTCATCTCGACAGAACTGTTGCTCTTGGCTCAGGCGCAATTTGTGTTGTCGTCCTATTTGGTTTCAACTTGAATGTGTCTTAATGCTTGTACTGAGAGGTCAGTGTTGAGGTGCAGCAGCTGTTGGTCTGTTGACAGTGTATTTAAAGCCTGGAAGCCACAGTGTGGATCGACTGGTAGCAAAATTTACTGATAAAGAGGACACTTTCCTAATTCAGGGAGTTTTGATGAATCTCTGGATAGATTAAATTCATTTAAATTCAAATAGACAGATAGACTGTAATGGTTTAGAAGATGAGAAATGTAATAAATAGACAGCCATTATCTTGTGTCAATACATTGTCCTAAAATTATATATAGAGAGAGAGAGTTAAAATTAGGGAAAATAGGAATTAAATGATAGAAAATGTAATAAGAATTTCCTTTAAACTTCTATTTATTTAACATATGATGTAATGACGATGCTACGAAGTTTCAGCCCACGGAAAAATTCACAGTGTGGACGAGTTTTTCGTTCGTCATCCACATTAATTAATAAATCTTCTTTTAAGAGCTTGGCACAGATCCTGAGATCACAAGGTCAACAATGCAGCTGCTGTTAGCTTTTTTGGGGGTTCTCCTATTCACTGGCATGACTATATAGGCTTTCATTACAAGGACCATAAAGTTCAACCCTAAACATCACACTTATAGTAAAAGTTACTGTTTACTAGAACTGCCTCTTAAACTAAGCAGACATAGGTTTTTATTTTTTTACATTTATAGTTTACATTTTACTTATTAATCGTATTCATTCATCCATGCATTTATTAATTCGTTAATTTTTTTTTAATTATGGAGAAGTTATTAATTATGAAAAAATGCATGTCAAACACAAATCATTCCACACATTTTCTGTCTATTTTGATATGTCAGAGTCTTAATAGACCTAGAGGTCATGGTAGGTCAGCCATGGTTGGTCAGCCATGTTACAAATAGATAGAGAGAACAATATAAAGTTCATTTTAAATGCATTTGTTTTTTCATCGTTCTGCAATATTAAGTAGTCTTAGTCTTTTAATTCATATTTCATATATGTATTTTCATTTTTCATTGCTGCTTGCATTGCATTTAAGCTTTAAGCCTCATGTTAAGATGGGTTTTCACACTACGCTACTGTAAGAGTGCACACTACTGTAAAATATTTCAGTAGAAATACATCAGTGAAACAATGTGATCAATGGCAAATTAACAGTTTGCTAAAAACATCCATCACTTTTGTACTATGAGACTGAAGAGTTTATTTAAAGGAAGTTATAAAGCCCACTCTAGATGATGAAGCGTTTCCAAATGGGGTTGCGCAACACTGCGAGGGGTTGGGGCTGGGGGCTAGGGGCTTACTTTCTTCACCCTGACAGGCTCCTCGGAAAGACTCGTGTTTACAAGCACAAGAGCTTCAGGAAAGTTCTGGAAAAGCCCTCATAATATCACCTGCCTACCTGCTTAGTGTCAGGTCTCTGTGATCAGCTGACTGTTGAATGTTGGACACAGGCCAGTGTGAGGGTAAAATACACATTGGTATGCTGATTGTTAACAAGATAGGACATTGAGTAGGCTAAATTACATTGCATAAAACATTACATGAGCACTTATGGTGAAATGCTGTATATTGTCCTCAAATGTCCAAAGATGTGAAAAAAATCTAATGTGATGATTCATGATACTGTTATATGCAGTGAAGATTTGTGTATTTCTTCTCACTTACATTCTGTCATTCTGTTGAAATGTGTCAAGAAATTCTTGCAAAAAAAGGCATAAAATGTACATCGACAGTAATATTAATTGTGACGTTCTTGGCCCTTAAGAATGACATGACAGTTGACAATTGGCTAATTAGCCAATTAAGTTTTTTTGTTTAATTATTTGCTTTGCTGATCATAAGTAGCATGATTACGTAGTTATGGCCAGAGAGCTTACAAAGTACTTTATTGTAAGTGCTCAGCTTCTCTTCTGGACAAGGTTAGGCATGAGAGGCGATAGTGGAGCTGCCTGTGACTTCACACAGCTCACCCTCACCATCTACGGGCATGGATGAGTAGCACACACACACACACACACACACACACACACACACACACGCATATTGACACCCACATATATACCCATGCGCACACACACACACACATTGACACCCACACATACACACACAAACACACACACGCATTGACACACAGACACACTCACACACACATACACACATCGACACACACGCACGCACACACACACACACACACAGATATGATCACGCATATTGACACCCACATATATACACATGCGCACACACACACATGCACACATTGACTCCCACACACATACACATAAACACATTGACACACAGACACACTCATACACACACACAGACACACACAGATATGATCACACACACATAAACAAATGGGCACAAGCATCTGTCCAGGAATCATGAGCGCAGTGGCTTGGCCAAACTGGCCAGTGGAAAAGACAAGGGAGAGGAGGAGAAGGAGGAGGAGAATAGGTGGAGGAGAAAGAGGAGAGGAGAGGAGGGGAGGGGAGAGGAGGGAGGAGAGGAGAGATTGAGGAGAGGAGGAAGAGAGGAGGAGGAGGAGGAGGAGGAAAAGGTGGAACAGAGGAGGATAATGAGTGAGAGGAGGAAGACAGGAGAGATGGGGGAGAGAGGGAAGAGAGGTAGGGGAGAGGAGAGGTGGAAGAGAGAAGAAGGAGATGGAAAAGATGGGAGAAGAGAGGTGGAAGAAAGGAGGTGGAGAGGAGGTAGGGAGTGAATGAGAGGTAGGGTGAGGACAGTCATCTGAGTCCTATCAGAGTACTAGTGGTTTTGTGGTGGGATAAATCATTCTGTCCCCTCTGACATGGGCCAGGAAAGGCTGAAGAGAGAGGGAAGAAGAAAGAGACAGAGAGAAGGAAAGAGACAGGGAGGAAGAGAGAGAAGAAGGAAGGAAGGAAAACAGGGGAGCAAAAGAAAGGAGAATAAGAGAGAAGGAAAGAGAAGGAGGGAAAGGAAGGTTGAGAGAAGAGGAGAGGCAGAGAAGAGAGAGAGAGACAGAGAGAGAGGACTGAGCTAGAGCCGCTTAAGAGAGAAGGAGGTAGAGAGAGACAGAGAGAGAGGGAGAGAGAGAAAGAGAGAGGGAAGAATAGAGAGAAGAAGGAAGGAGGAGAAAGAGGGGAACACGAGAAAGGAGAAAAAGAGAGAAGGAAAGAAAAGAAGGGAAAGGAAGGTTGATAGAAGACGAGAGGCAGGACTGAGCCAGGGCTGCTTAAGAGAGAAGGAGGTAGAGAGGGACAGAGAGAGAGGGAGAGAGGACTGAGCCAGGCGTCTGGCCTGCTGCCAGCAGTCACAAATTTTCACCCAATCATCACACGCCTACATCATCCCCTGCCTATTTCCCTACTTTTACAGGGACACACTGATGCCTGTCTCTCTCTCTCTCTCTCTGTGTGTGGGTGTGAGTGTGTGTGTTTGTGTATGTGTGTGTGTGTGTGTATGTGTGTGTTTATGTAAGCCTGTGTGTGTGCATGTGTGTTGGGGTTCTGTGGAGTGGGTAATTACCAACACTAATAGCAACCCAAAACAAGAATAGCAAAATTAAAAAACAAACAAGCCCACACATACATAAACATATAATAACATAAACAATAAAAATAAATAAATAAAAATAATAACAATAATAATAATAATAATAAAAACTCCCTGCATGTTGGGGGCCTGACGCACGTGACTAAATAAACCACAGCCCCCCACCCCCACCACACCGGTTGCCATGGAAACACAAGAAATAAACAACATCACAGGCACGGAGGGCTACAATGACTACAATAGGCAATAGTCCTAGAGAGTGAAGTGCCTGATACATGGACTGGGGGAGGATAGTGAGGCCATATCGTTATTTGTGGTCAAGGGAGTTTCCTTCAGGGAGGAGAGCTGGAGCTTCTGTGAATCCCGCAAGCCTCTCCCTCCCTTGGCCTCCGTCCGCCACAGCCTGGCCACTCAGCATTCTGGAAGTTATTTATTCTGGTTGGAAAGCATTTTTTCATATTGTGTACGTGTGTCTGTGCGTGTGTGAGTGTGTGTCTGTGTGTGTAAATGTGCATGCACCGTATGTGTGTGTGTGTGTGTGTGTGTGTGTGTGTGTCAGCGAGAGAGAGAGCCTGATCTTGCAGGTATGAGCTTACAGGTATGTGTGTGTCATGAGTGTGCATATGTCTTCAGAAGTAGTACTGATAATGCATGAGTGAAAATGAGTGTGTGTGCTTGCAGTGTTTGAATGGATCATGTCTGCGTGATGTAAAATCAGACAGAGGGTGCCAGGCTGACACACTAATACTTAAAGTTGACTCCATCACTTTTGGTCATTATTGGCCAGTTTAGACTGCTTAATCAAACATGCGATGGAGAGTTCCTTGTTAATGCCCTTTTGGATGCAGAGCCATGAATGTCTATACCCAGGCCTGACGTGTGTATGTGTTTGTGTGTGTGTGTGTGTGTGTGTGTGTGTGTGTGACTATGTGTGTTTGAGTTGGGGTTCAAACAGGCAACAACAGCTGCACCTACCAACGGTGGCCTTTGTTTGATAGGCTTGGGGGTGGCGGGGTTTGGGATGTAGGGGCGAGGGGTTGTTCTGGCATGGGATCCAGGCCAGTGGGTGTTTAACTGGCATCAGACAGGTCACGTAGCCCCAGCTACGTACTAGGGTCTAAGCGTGTGTTTCAGTGTGTGTGTGTGTGTGTGTGTGCATGTATGCATGCATATGTGTGTAGGTGCGTGTGTGTGTGTGTGTGTGTGTGTGTGTGCATGTGTATGCATGAATGTATGAGGGTGCGTGCGTGTGCGTGCATGTATGCATATGTGTGTAGGTGTGTGCGTGTGTGTGTGCATGTGTGTGCATGAATGCATGCATGTGTGAGGGTGTGTGCACATGTTTTTGTGTGTGTGTGTGTGTGTGTGTGTGTGTGTGTGTGTGTGTGTGTGTGTGTGTGTGTGTGTGTGTGTGTTTGTACGTGCATGCTGTCACAAGCCTGGGCAATATTCTTGTGCCAGTTGGGAGATGGAAGGAGTGACAGGAACCCAGTCAGCTGCAGACAGAACTGATACAGAGAGAGAGAGAGAGAGAGAGAGAGCAAGAGACAGACAGAGAGAATCATAGAAGAGATGAAGAGGAGAAAGGATCGAAAGATAGATGCAGAAATAAAATGGAGAGTGACTGAAAAAGAAAGAGAGAGAGGGAGAGAGAGTGTGTGTGAGAGAGTGTGTGTGTGTGAGAGAGAGTCATGTGTGTGAGAGAGAGAGTGTGTGAGAGAGAGAGGGGGAGAGGGAGAAAGAAAGAGAGACAGCGAGTGTGTGTGTCTGTGTGTGTGAGCGAGAGGGAGCAAGAGAGAGATGGTGAATGCAAGAGAGAGAGAGAGAGAGAGAGAGAGAGATAGAGAGTGTGTGTGTGAGAGAGAGAGAGGGAGACAGAGAGAAAGGGAGAGAGAGTGTGTGTGTGTGAGAGAGAGAAGGGGGGGCACAAGAGAGAGATGGTGAGTGCAAGAGAGAGAGAGAAAGAGGTAGAGTGTGTGTGAGAGAGAGAAAGAGAGAGAGAGAGAGAGGGTGAGTGCAAGAGAGAGAGAGCAAGTGAGGTGACTTTATTAGGGTCAGTCACCTGGCCATCCCTAAGCTAATTATTCTAAGTAATTATGCCAATTAGTGGGCAGCCTCATCATCAGTACACTGCTGTGCCTGAGAGAGGAGGTGCAGAGGAGAGGAGTAGAAAGACAAGGAGGATGTGGAGAAAGAGGAGGTGGAAGAAGAGGAAGTGGAGGAGGAGGAGGAGGAAGAGGAGGTGGAAGAGGAGGTGGAGGGGGAGGAAGAGGGTGAGGTGAAGGAAAAGGAGGAGCAGGAGGAGGTGGAATAGGAGGAGGTGGAGGAGGTGAAAGAGGAGGAGGAGGAGGAGGAGGTGGAAGAGGAGGAGGTGGAGGAGGAGGTGGAGGGGGAGGAAGAGGGTGAGGTGAAGGAAAAGGAGGAGCAGGAGGAGGTGGAATAGGAGGAGGTGGAGGAGGTGAAAGAGGAGGAGGAGGAGGAGGAGGTGGAAGAGGAGGAGGTGGAGGAGGTAAAAGAGGAGGAGGAGGAGGAGGAGGTGGAAGAGGAGGAGGTGGAGGAGGAGGAAGAGGAGGAGGTGGAGGACGGACAGTCAGTGAGGGTGGGGAGGTGCAGGGAGAGGGCCACAAGAGGGGTAAAGGAGAGAGGAGGAGGTGGAATAGGAGGAGGTGGAAGAGGTGAAAGAGGAGGAGAAGGAGGAGGAGGAAGAGGAGGTGGAGGAGGGGCAGTCAGTTAGGGTGGGGAGGTGCAGGGAGAGGGCCACAAGAGGGGTAAAGGAGAGAGGAGGAGGAGGATGGAAGAGTAGAGATATTAGGGGAGAAGGAGGGAGAGAGAGAGTCAGTGAGGGTGGAGATGGAGGGAGGCGGTTGGAGGAGCACAAGAGGGCCAGAGAAGAGAGTGAGGCAGGGGCAGGAGCTGTGATAGAATGGGTTGGTGGGGCGGTAGGGTGGTGTTGAGGCATGGCGACGGCAGAATCCTTCCTCTGAAATGACCAAAAATGACCGGGACACCTTCCAGAAACAGGCTTTGTCAGTCACTTTGCTCTGTTTCATGATGGTATGTATTTCATTTAATACTGCGATCAGATGTCCTTTGGACCTATAATTGTCATGCCCATCTGAGTGTGTGTGTGTGTGTGTGTGTGTATGTGTGTGTTTGTGTGTGTATGTGTGTGTTTGTGTGTGTGAGGGAGAGAGAGAGAGAGTGGGGCATGTGTGTTGTGATGGTATGAGAAAATCTATGTGCCAGCGCGAGTGAAGGAGAGACATGGACAAAGAGTATATTTGAGTGTATGTATGTATGTGTATGTGTGTGTGTGTGTGTGTGTGTGTGTGTGTGTGTATGTGTATGTGTATGTGTGTGTGTGGACAAACATAAGTGACATGACTTTTGGCCTTGTGACAAGACCTAGATTAGCGTGAAAAAAGAGACATTCCAGAGGAGACTGGTGATGTTGTCAGATGTTGGTCTGAGTCAGGCCATGGACACACAGTGACCCTCTTGAAGCCTCTCCACGCTCACACCACAAGTCTGACCTCTCAGACTAAATTTAGTTTTGTACTGAAAGCTACAATTGCCTCTCAGTAACATGCTGCAAAACACGTAACAGTCAAAGAAAAGGACCTTGGTGTGTGTGCGTGTGTGTGTGTGTGAGTGTGCTTCTGTTTATGTCTGCAGGTGTGTGTGT
>PYXC01001129.1:1917500-1942500 GCA_015244755.2 Tenualosa ilisha
GAGAGAAAGAGAGACACTGTGTGTGTCTGTGTGTGTGTGTGTGAGACATGAATTCAGCGATGAGGTTCTGTACATGAGAAGGTCCTGACAAGTTTCAGCATACTGTATGAAGAAATATGCCCATTCTCTCTCTTTCTCTCTCTCTCTCTTTCTCTCTCTCAGTCTCAGTCTCCATTTCCCTCTGTCTGACCTGCACAGAAATACACACACACACACACACACACACACACAGCTGTAGGTAGACAGACATTAGGTTATAGTTTTGTGGCCAGAGAGAGAGAAAGAGAGCAGCTTATGAAACGATGCTCCCCCTGGAATCCTCCATCCTCCGGCTGACCCCATTCATTTCCCACCGCATGGCCACCAACACACCGCATCAAAGGATGCTTTTTCCCTCGCCCTTAAAACAACAACACGGCTCTTTCCTTGTGCAAACATACACACACACACACACACACACTTCTTTCTTCAGCTGGGGAGCTGGGCTGATGGCCCACAGTGATTTGGTATCCTCAATTCAATTAGCTTCGGGCCACTGGATTGTTTAACCTGTGACCCTAAAAGTCAGACACACACACACACACACACACACACACACACACACGCAAACACATGCAAACCCCAAAACACACTCACAGTGTCTATTTCTGCATGATTCTCTCTCCCCCTTTCTCTCTCTTTCTGATGGGAGGAGGAAGGAAGACGTTTGAGGCATTTCTCTCCCGAAATAGCCACTGGTTAGCAAAATAGAGTACAGAAGAGGGGGATGTGCGTCAAAACAACCGGCGTGTCAGTCCAGGTGGCCCTGGCCCAGATGAAGATACTGACCACCACACACACACACACACACACACACACACACACACACACACACACACACACACGCACACAATATGGACAAAGTGATCTGTTGGTTGGTTGGCAGGGTAACAGGTAGCATGTAAACAATTGTTTTCTCTCTCACATTCCATGGCTGGACACACACCTCCTGGGTTCATGATGAAATGTCAGTGCTTAGTTGTATTCATTTATCTCCGCACACCACATGCATTCCAGTGATCTGGTATCTTTCCATTAGTGCCTAGGGAGAAAACACAAACACTGAGGCCTGAGCCATTTGAGCCCTTATAACAGAATAAATGGTGTGTGTGTGTGTGTGTGTGTGTGTGTGGCATTTTGCATAATGTTCCAGCAGACATATTCAATGCCTATATTATTTCAAACCAAAGTTACTTTGTATGTATGACAGATTAAATACGACTGACAGATGAAACAGTCATAAATGGGTAATTCAACCAAAAGTCATAAATGGGTAATCCTTACCCTTATAGAAACACAGGCTGTTTACCCTTATAGAAACACAGGTTGTTTAACCTTATAGAAACACAGGTTGGTTAACCTTATAGAAACACAGGTTGTTTAACCTTATAGAAACAGGCCATTTAACCTTATAGAAACACAGGCTGTTTTCTGAAATGGCATACAGCTGTACAACTTGCTGAATACGACCTGGGAAGCACCTTTGCTACATAATTGACTTTGTTCTGTATTGAGAAAACATGCACCCTTTTTACTGTGCGCCATTTCAGAAACATCAACAACAACAAGTGACTCATGTTTTAAACTTACACCTGTTTGACACCAGGGACACATTTCAAATGACAACAAACATGTAAACAAGGCTGGATGTTTTGATGTATTCTTGTAATATAGTGTGCAAGAAATCTGAGGGACATATCCACAGTAATTATGAACAGGATCGGCAAATCTAATTACAAAAATAGCTTCCCAGAATCCTGGGACCCATTTTTGCATCATGCCTGCGTAAGCTGTGGTAACTATTCACGAGAGAATTTCAGATGGTTACCATGGAAGTTTCTAAGATTCTCATACAGGAGAAGATTACGCTTTAGCTTTCATCAAAATGACGTTACAAGAACACAAACCACAACCACCACACACACACACACACACACACACACACACACAGCCTTAGCTCATTTTTAATAGATACAGTGCCTTCCCATAAAAAGAAGCACATATCCTGTCACCCATCATCAAGGAACAATAGCACTGGAGGGGGAGGGAATTTCAGACCCCCCCCCACGCACACACACACAAACGCACACAAACACACACACACACCCCACTTTCATTCAACATTCAGCACGCTGTATCCTCACTGACTGGGTTCAGAGAGTTCACCCCCGTCATCAACCCTTTTCCTCCCACCTCTAGCAAGCTCATCCATCCGTCGCACTGTAGCTACGTGACTGAAGGAGGGTACAACGCAAAGACCCCAAAAATCCCTAAAACCAACGCACGCACTGACCCCAACCCGATGGCTGTCACCGCGATTCGGGCCTCTGGCCAAACATTGGACGGGAGCCACAACGTCCGAGCGTCACCCCACCAATCAAAATCCTGTCTGCCAACTCTGCTCAGTGTAGAGACCCATCTATCTCGCCCAACTGTTCCCAGGCCTGTAGAGACAAAAAAGTGTGCAGGGCCCCAGTGAGGCAAATAGTAGTGAGATTGTGAAAAATGCCTCCCTTTATTGTTGGGTGTATGTGTGCGTTATGTTCTGTTGGCACAGTTAATAATGTGTTAGCTTTAGCGAGATTTAGCTTGGTGTGTGTAGAGGCCTCAGAGATGAGAGAGAGAGAAAGGGAGAGAGAGAAAGAGAGAAAAATGCTAGTTAACTTGACTGCAAAAAAATGAAAGGATGAAGAAAGATAGACAGAGAGATAAAACTGATTTTCTATTGGTTACATTCTCCTAGATATTCTCAGTAGGAGTTTTTCTCATTAATGAGTTTGGAATGTAACGCTAAAACCCTAATCTGACACTACAAGGGAAAGGACTCCAACCTATGTGGCATTTCATTGCAATGAAATGTTTTTTTTATTGTCTTGAAATAACAGCTCAACCAACATTACATGATGCTTTTATCCAAAGCTTACATTTGTCAATTTGTCAGTTTGTCAGTTTGTCAATTGGGGGGGGGGGGGGGGGGGGGGCTTGTACATTTAGTGTTTCATGGTTCATGGCATTCTTCTTATCAGCCTGATTTTGTTCTCCAAGCACTCTGAACACAAAGATGTTGCCTGGAATTCAGCCCGGAATTGGATGAGACTGGTGAATGAGACATCCAACAACTGTTCTATCAGGGTCAATCTGCATAGCTATACAAGCTATTTATGAACCCACACTGATATCACTAAACACTTTAAAGCAGGAGGTCTATTAGATCCTCTCTTAGTCACGAAGGGAGAGGAAATATTTTTAGTAGTCTATTTCAGAAGACAGTAGTAATAAGCATTTGTTTTAGTTTTTTAGTTTTTCGAGATCTCAAACTGAGCAATGGTGTCATATCCGATGACTCTGATTAACTTCCAGTGCGGATGCTACCGACAGAGAACTCATAGGAAGAGGAAGATCAACTGCAGTCATTTCCTCTGGTTCTTCCCATCCAGACCGCTGGGTTTTTCACTGTAAATCTCTGACCCGAACCTAAAGGCAGCATGTTTATTTTTTGTTGTAGTTGTTGTATGTGTTGTTAATTCCAGTAATGGGCCAAACTGTGTCATGAACACTGCCAATATCAGCTCAGCTCAGGAAGAGAAGTCTGAATGGGGAGGGAAAACTCATGAATGAAGGCCTCTGCATTAATATTCACACTGGATGCACACTCAGAGATGTCCTATCGCTCACACACACACACACACTCACACACACACACACGCACACAAACTTTTTAGTCTTTTTAAGTTTTCAGTGAATACTAAATAGTAACTGATATAAATGTGCATGTACACACACACGCATGCACACACACGCGTACACGCACAGATACACACACACACACACGCGCACACACACCTGTCTTTCTCTCTCTCTCTCTCTCTCTCTCCCATAATCAATCATACCAAATCTAAACACCTGAATCTGTCATGCATCCATGTCTGACATCACAGCTCCATTGCTCGGTTACTGAAAAAGTGTGGAGAGATAGCAGACAACACTTCAAGCCCCCAATGTAAATAGTAATGTTAAGAGATGAAAAATTACCCCAATGTAAATACTAATATTAAGAGATGAAAAATGGCCACACATCACAATTTCCAGTATTTAGGGGGTCTGGACCCAGTGACTATTTCAAAACAGTTTACATAAGTTTGTTCTTCAGGCTAGAGAGGAGGTGAAAACTCAGATCATGTCCGAGAATGGGATGTTCTGTTTTGCCTGACATTATAAGAGGTTGGGAAACGTCAGGAACCCCCTCGTAATTGTCAGGAACCCTTCCTAATTGGAGTAGTCATCTCCAAGGACCTGAGGAGAGGGAGGCCCGATTCAACTGCTGGCTGCATGTGTCCGAAGCTTCACGTGGTCTTCAGATGTGCAGGCCAGATATTTGACGATCCATCACGCCGATTCAAGGGATCGAACCGCTGATGGGGAATACAGGATAATACAGGATGGCTTCTACAGGTCAGAATAATATCTATGGTCACAAGACTCGCTGGTCCTTGCCAAATTCCCAGTCCTTTTCCAGGAAGACTGTGATAGTTGATGATGGTTGGATTAAGAAGACAAAAGAAGATAGAGAGAAAGAGAGAGAAAGAGAAAGAGAGAGAATGATGGAGGGAGCAATTAAGGATAAGTGAGAGCATAAATTACGAGGAAAGTGAGTGGGTGCGCAGGAACAGAACGGCGTGTCGTACTGTCTCATCACGCCAATGAAGACAATTTTTGTTTCTCGGTTTCCGACACACAAATTCCTGCCGTTGAGTTCAATACTCATTCCTAAGTGAGTTGAATAATGGTACTGACAGCCCATGAATGGCTGCGCTGAAGAGTTATTTACAGCCTCAATAGACGCACAGTTTGTTTTAATTCGAGATATCCTGATAACCATATTTCAGTGGCATCATTAACAGTCATCATATGATGCAATGTACTCTGGATGTGGTGTGACTTTTCTTTTAGTTTTCTTCCACAAAAGCCTTATTGTTGCAAGTCTCCTTATTTTAAGAGGAAACCAGGCAGCGTCTTTGTGCAGTTACAGCACTTGCAAGATCACTGGGGCGTCCCAAAACTTAAACTGAATGAAACCGAAATTGTGCAGGTTATCTTGTCAGTCAACATAATTCTTTGGAAATTATCATCGCTGGGTCCTATTCTTTGGTTTGCAAACAAATCCACATGTAAGAATTGTAGGGGGAGCTGCGTTGGTAAATCACAGTCTTGCCTTTAGGATCATCATGGCAAATAAAGAAATACATAACACTAATGGCTGACCTTGCTGACTCACTAGTAGTGGGTGGACAAATAGTGAGCAAGATAAACCCTGTTGCTATATGCCCACCTCTGTCAACACCATCAGATGGGTACAGAGATTCTCAGAAGGGCATTCTTCCATGCTTGTTAATTACCACTTTCCACAGAACAGAAAACACACTAACAACCTGGCATCTAATGGGGCACGAAGTGTGTTTTTGGGACAGGTGCCAAAGCATGCTACAGGTCCACTACAAGAGCAAAGCATTTATCGTCATATACCACAGTCCTACAGTACCCAGAGCCAGGCCATCGAAAGAAGACTGAAAAAACATTTTATAAAATAATGGCCTCATGAAAGAGACACATTTTCTTTGATCCACATGGAAGTTCTGAAGCCCTGAAACAAATCTACCATTTTGTTTTACTGGGCTAACCTTCCTTTTTTTTGTTCTGTTCCCTTCTCTCCAGATGGACACTCTTTAGTGGTCACAAACTAAACAATAGCTTTTTTGATTATAGAAATTCATGACATATGATGACAAATGAGTCCTGCACCCACTTACTGCTGATGTAACTATTCCCAGTCTGATTGGTTTAATTTAACAAACCTCATTGACAAACAGGTTTTGGGTTTTGTAGTTTTTTTTAATGTTCTATAAAGAGGCACAATTCAGGCTAGTGAGAATCACAGTGAGGCTTTCAGAGAAGTGTAACCAGTGTGTGTGTGTGTGTCAGAACAGATACAGGGCACACACACACAAAAAATATACACACACACACACACTCACATTCTCTCTCTCTCTCTCTCTCTCACACACACACACACACCTCCATTCATACACTGTTTAAAAATAAGAAGAAAAATGTCAAGTTTTTCAAAATGGGAAAACAGCAGTAACAATAAATACAGAAACTGCAGAACACCTCAGAGAGAAAATATGTTAAAGTAATAATATAATATAATTATCATAACAGTAACAATAATCATAATCATAATAATTCTGATGACAATGATGGTTTTCCAGTTTGCACTGTAGTTAAACAGACAGCGAGGAGTCTCTTGCATGGCTCAGAACAAAAGAACTTGGATAAAAGCAGCAGGTTTAGATAACCCAAACCCCTCCCACCCCCTCCCCGCTAATTTTCCAAAGGCAAACATGAAAGCTCACTAAAAAAAAAAACAAAAAAAAAAAACAATAAAAATTAAAAAAAAAAAAAAATCGCAAACATATACATCCACACACACACGCACATGCACAAACAATGCAATGCTGGATCTCAAAATTATACCATGGATTCTTTGTTTTCCCTACCTCTCACTCACTCACTCACTCACTCACTCACTCACTCACTCACTCACTCACTCACTCACTCACTCACTCACTCACTCACTCACTCACTCACTCACTCACTCACTCACTCACTCACTCACTCACACACACACACACACACACACACACACACACACACACACACACACACACACACACACACACACACACACACACTATAAGAGGATAAATGAAGTCAAAAGCTGAAAGCCCCTCAGGCATAGTCTGCTGCTCTTTCCCCTTCCTTTCAAGAAACCCACACTAGATTCTCTTCATGCATTCTGTAAGTAAACCATTGAAATACTTGTAGGAGTATAGCTATACACAATTAGATAATATATAAATATATCTATGGTACTTTCAGACGTCCATCTGTATTTTCGTTGCAATATTTTTTTTTTATTTCGTTTTTCTTCCCATTGCTTGTTACCACTGAACTGAACACAGCCTGATGACCAAGATGACGGTGTGTGTACATCGCACGAGTCATTTTGAAATCACTTGTTCGAGCACACACAACAAATATTACGAACGAACACACACTCTCTCTCTCCCTCTCGCACACACAAACACACACACACACAAACACATTTTCATCTGAATCCCTCTCTAAACAGATCAATAGATAGACAGTACATCATCAGATGCTAAGAGTATTCTTCTTTCTCAATAGGTGTGCTTAGGAGGTTGGACTGAGGGGGGTTAATTCAGATGACATCAAGCTATAGTGGGACAGTGACACCTTCCCCATGACACATCCTCATACCCACAAACATGCTCTCTTCATCATTAGCCTACACACACACACACACGGAAACGAACATATTTATACACACACACACATACTCACAGACTCCTTTACACACACAAATATGCATGACTGACTCACTTGCACCCATGCATGCACACACACACACACACACACACACACACACACACACACGTGCGCACACACGCATCCAAATGCAATCTCCAACACATGGCCTAGTCACTCCCTGCCTCTTCTAAGAGTATTTCAACGCCCACCCGTCTCCCATCTCATTGGCCACGGTAGGCATCCATCTCCTTGGAGCAGTCCAAAGTCCCTCTCCTTCCTCCGTCTTGCAGGTTCTTGCGCTCTGGGATTCATGCCCTCGTTATTTCTCTGTCGGTTGGGTTATAGGGGCTGGGGCAAAGTAGTACCGCCTGTGTCGTGCCATTGGCCAAGGGGGTATAGGTAGGGCAAGGGGGTATAGGGAGGCTGGCAGTAGAAGCTAGGGAAGTGTGTGTGTGTGTGTGTGTGTGTGTGTGTGTGTGTGTGTGTAGGGTGGGCATGGGAGGCAGGCGACTCGAGTTGGGCCAGATCAAGGGTGGTGGGAGGCTGAAGGGCAGGGGACGGTCGTCTCAGTCTCCGAGGATGACCTTGACAAAGCTGGCCACGTCGGTCTCTTTGGATTCGTGGGAGGTGAAGAAGGGATGTTGCTGTGAGGGCACAGGAAACAATGAATTGCCACATGAGATTCAAAGATGTAATCAAAGATATCCGATATCAGCAGCTGACACACTCTAAAAGTGTCTGAAAGTTTCTGAAAGTCTATACAGAAAATAAGGACATTCTAAAAGATGTTGCACAGCACACATAATGTTGAAAATATATATCGTTATTTTTCTACGCAATCTTTCAATCAAATTAATCAAATCTTCCCACAATCACGACTTATTTTCTGTCATCAAATGTGTTTTTTTTATTAATCTTCCTAGTGATTTATCATTAGTATTGCTGCCCACACTGACACTAAGTTAAATATGGACATGACAAGACTTCAGTGTGGTGGGGTATATCTGCCATCTAGTGGTCAAAAAGAAGAGGTGCAATACAGTGAGCAGGGGCAAGATGCCCATTACAGGAACCAGAGGTATGAACACTAACAAGCACTCCATCACGTACACGCATGTACGAATGCATGTTTCCACTCACCATGAGTTCTGTGTAGTTTGGCCGCTCTTTGGAATTCTTCTTCAAGCTGAAAAAAAAAAAGAAAAGCAAAGCAGGAATCATGATTAGACAACCAGTGAACTAACAACATGTCCTTCCTTCCTCACGGTGTGTGTGCGTGTGTGTGTACGTGAGTAATACACGTTTCTTTTTTCCTCTAAACATTCGCAATTTCCTGTTTGTAGCATAGGAAAGTTGTCATTTATAATTAAAGCATCAACATCATTATTTCTCCGCAAATGATCGTCATGAGATTTAGTACTGCCACCATCAAGTCTAGATAAGCCCGTCCAACACGGAGTCCAGACAGATGGATGAGGCAGCACCTCCATGGAAGCACAGACACCCTGCAGACATCGCCGGTGAGTCACCTGACTCATGACAGTAGACAATTAATGAAAACATCCTGGCTGCATGTTTCAGCCAACACACCTGACAAAATCTAGCAGAGACAAGCACTCTTTGTGTGTGTGCATGTGTGAACGTGTTTGTGTTTGAACATGTTTGTGTTTGTGTGTATTTGTGTGTGATCATACAACTGATATCTGGCTCAGTTCATTTGAGGGGCACCACGTCCCACCAGAACACTTAAATGTCTGAAACCAGTCAGCAGCAGCCTTACCAACCAATAACACATCAACCTTTCCTCAAAGCCCGAACTCAAATATCTTAAGAGGCATTAGTGGAACTGCAAAGTGCTGATTTTAGTCCGAAGGGGGCCAATGAGTGCTCACAGCACACAGAAGTCACGTTTGCTCCCATGACCAATGACAATTATACAATCAATGGATGATTGCGGAAAAGGAAGTAGAGTATTTGATAGAAGTGAGTGGTGTGTGTGTGTGTGTGTGTGTGTGTGTTTGTGTGTGTGTGTGTGTGTGTGTGTGTGGGTTGTGGGGGTTGAGTGTTAAATTGAGCCATGGAGTGTTCCTGAAAAGTGCATTACTGAAAACACGTGCAAGGGAACCTGCTGGTTGGCATCACCTAGCCTCAGACAGAGCTGAGACAGAGAACAGGTGTGCCCATGCTCAACGTGACCCAGGGTGCTCACAAGATCTCACCACCTAAGGAGTCATTTCTCAAGAAACTCCTTCACACCTGGCTAAAGAAACCTACCAGCAGACAATGGCCCTGCTGGAAAGCCTCTCTAACATGATTAACTGTATTTGCAAGAGCACATTAGCAAGAGCAGAGACTGAACATTTCAAGAAAAAAAATACTCTCCAAAGTACTTTTAAAATCCATCAATCTACAGTTTTTGCTGTTTCACAGATAGCTTGCATATCTGGCGAGTTTGAAAGCAAACTTTAATTTAAGTTACAATTACAATCATAAACTAAGGGGTAGTCAACATGACTATGTATGCAGAATCTCATAAATATAGTACTGATTATACTTGATGACCTCCAGTGTCTTATTTTGCCCACATGCCAAAGATTCTTTGGTAAAGATATTTAGTTTCCAGTCAAATAGGACCAAGTAAATCTACCAATTTCAGTTTCAGACACTGTAACAAGAGAATTTTGAGCTACTTTCTGTAAAAAAATGGCACAAGCTGATTGGTCGAATAACCAAAATAATTATTAATTGTTGTAATAGTTGATTAACCATCAATTACTTGATTAATCATGGAAGCATTAATTGAAACCTTCAGCCCATTCATAACATAACATAGCAAATTATATATCTATAACCACTTCTCCATATGATTGTGATTATATGTAGATGCAGAACAAATCAGTAGTACTGTTTGTATATGTGAAAATATATACATGTACTGAAAATACTTGTACTACATGTTATTATTTATTCCATGGCTTTTTAGAATGCTGCAGAATGCTCTTCTCACTTCAATAGGACTTCCCAACGTTCTATGATCTGACATTTCTTGATAACGGACCGTTGCTAAGTATAACCAGAGACACTTATGACAGACCGCTGTCAAGGAAAGTGAAACAAAATGTTGGCATAACCAATCAGCTGATCTGTACGTTAATAGACTACTTTTTTGTGGAAGCTATCTTATCTTATCTAGCTTAATCATTAAATTTGCTATGAAAGCAACGATAAACAATGCTTCGTCGTCATATTATTGATATCTTCAATAGGTAGCCATGTAATAAACGGGTTGAAGTTCTGTGAGGCGGTCATTATCGTGGAATGACTTCCCTCAGAGTTATTCATCACTCTGTCAGGAGTTATTCCATGATAGACTCGTGGGGACGAGACAAAAGAAAGGAAATGGAATGAAAGGAAGAGGCTGGGAGGGGATGGTGAGGTGGTGAGAGAAACACAGGAGGACACCCACCACTGGGAGGTGAAGTCGACGAACTCTGGGGAGAACTTGTCTGGGGGCAGCTGCGGGGATGGCTCCTCCACCACCTGCTTCAGCTGCTGGAAGGGCGTGCCCCACGAGTCATACGGGAAACGCAGGATCGCCAGCTCAATCTGACAAAAAACACACATATGCATGCGCGTGCATGTCCACACACACACACACACACACACACACACACACACACACACACACACACAGATATGTGCATACGTGCAGGCGCACGCACACGCACACACACACGTGCATACACACACACACACAGACACACACACAAGGAGTCAGTTTGACATGTTTTACATGCTACATCAACATGTTTACAGTAAACAACAGAAATAATAAAAGTGCAACGGACTGCTTCTTCCAAACACCATAGGCGCCACAGGTCAACACTACAGTGACTGTGAGCCTATTCCTAGCAGAGCCACTAGAGGTCACCAGTGCTACTGTATAAGGACCTCTGGGAATCCTGGGAGACATTCTGTTTCTTGACACAAGACTTTGTGCGATACAAGTTCATTATTTTCAGTCATATTATAATGCAACGAAAATACACTTAATCATTTTGGCAAACAAAATGGGTACTGCTTTAGATTAAGAGGCAAAATGTAGGCTATAGTTTCTGTTGTTGTGTGCATCCCCAAATACATTTCTCTTGAATTTCTCTGCAAAGCTTTAAGTTTAGGTAAGACCTAAAAATTGTACAATTAATGCCTGTGAAAAAGAAATGTCCCAAAAACAAACAAATAAAGAAATAAAATCACTAATCAACATATCCTGATCTAAAAGATCCAAGATTTTGTTATGCTCGCTGGGGGACATTTTTACCATGAGAACTGAGGAAACAGAACAACATTCTCTCTCATCTGAGGAGAGGCACACACTGAGAGAGAGAGCAGCACTTCCCACTTATGTAACCTGGGAATAGCCTGGTAACTGCCAGCAATGAATGTGCCACGACCACACAAAGGAGCATTTCAAGGCCTGGGTCAAACTTTAAACTTGGTGGCCGTCATAATGGGAAAGGGGGTGGGGGCAACTTGCCAGACGTGTAGAAATCATAAACGGCTCATAAACAAAGCACACTGAAATGGGTTGAGAATGTCCCAGTAATGCTTGATTCCTTGATACATAGATAAAGACAATCTCTCACACACACTCACTCTCTCTCTCACACACACACACACACTTTCTTTGTTTCTTTCATGCATGCATGTACACACACACACACACACACACACAGAAACACAAAGTGAGTTTATTGACCCACCATGGTGATTCCTAAACTCCAGATGTCAGATTTGACGTTGTAGCCTTTTTGATTGGTCTCTGGGTTGATTCTTTCAGGCTGTGAGGATTGGACAGATGACAGGATTCAAATGAGTGTTTCACACATGGCTGTTTCATTATGCAAATGCACACACCAAAGCACAAAGGCAAGAAATACACACACACACACACACACACACACACACACACACACACACACACACACACACACACACACACACACAGATACACTAGGCCTGCTAGGCCTGTCACTGTAAATAATTACATTATTTAATTACATTATTGACGATATGACATAACTATTGAACTTCAGCACCACCTCACTGCTATTGTGAACTTGTGTCATTGGTCTACATTGTTTTTGTAGTGCAGTTGTGTTTAATGTGGTGTCCAAAAATACAGCACTGACTAATCTAACCTTAAAAAACAACAAGAACTGCAACGGTCTTCCTAAAGAAGCCTTATACACCTTTTACTGCAATGGATATGTCAGGCCTACCTATGACAAATCAGCCAACCACGAAGCTGATTCATTTCAATACAATTCCGCCTTTGAGGGCTCAGGGCTTGAGAGGACATTGAGATCCTCTGAACTGGGTAAATTTATGGCTGAGACTTATTTTGTGAACTGGAGGTTTAAACAGTCACCTCTATCTCTTCATGACTGGCTATCCCCAGGTAGTTTAAGATACAGTTGCAATGCAAGTGATCTGGGATTATCTGAATCATCACCATCATACCCTAGTTTACGATTTTCTAAGCTCAGAACCCCCAAAAAAAAAAAAAAAAGGTGGATAACCCTTGACTTTGTATTATTGCAAAGTTGAAGTAACATTAGCCTATATCAATAGAATAATATTGTATAAAATGACAATGCTCATTAATCATTAATACTGCCCCCAACAACAAAAAGGGTATTGTGACAGGCCTAACACACACACATACATACATACACACACACACTCTAAGACTTCATATTCATCTCCTCTTTTACCTCTTTACATTGTCTGAGTAAATAGACATTGTGCAAATACACAGTTGTGCGTTCTCTGCATGACACACACATCCTTTGGTCTGGACCCAATGAATGTGCTTTCTTGTGCCCCCACACTGAAACAGGGTAAAGCCCAGAGTTCAACATTCAAATGTGTGTTTGAGTGTGAGTGTGAGAGAGTGTGTGTGTGTGTGCGTGCGTGTGTGTCTGAATGGCTTGTTGTGTGCAGCCCATAAAAGCCTGTCTGTTCTCGGTCACAGACAAATAGAGAGGGACACAGCATTTTTGCCATGCCACAACCATTCAAACTATAAGCCCCATTCAGTAATTCGTTTCAGTTGGTGAAAGAATAACATTACCTGGATCCACAGCGAGACTCTATACAGAGTCAAATTCAGATTAAAGGAGAAATCTGATGTGAATCAATCATATTGCTATTGCTGAGAGCTGTCGGTAGGTGAGAACAAGAGGAATTTGGTGCACAGTAAACTTTGTTTCAGTTTTATTTTCCTGTGACCCCCATCAGTTAGTGTTAACTGCTGTTTCACAAACTCGTTCTATGTTGCATCAAAATCTCTCATTCTCATACCTGCCAACAGCTCTCAGCAACATCAAACAACAGGAATATTGATTGATTCACACTGGATTTCTCCTTTAAACTCCAGGATGAACAAGTGCTGTCAGTAGAAAGGCAAGAGAGAATTTAAAACAAGATAGACCAAATAACAAACCGGCAGCTACACGCTAACTGAATGGTGCCGTAGTCAACGAAAGTCAAAGTAAGATTATGATACCATTCAGTTAGCGTAAACTACCTGTTCGCTATTCCATTCAGTTAGTGTAAACTACCTATTCGCTATTCCATTCAGTTAGCGTAAACTACCTGTTCACTATACCAGTTAGCGTAAACTACCTGTTCGCTATATCATTCAGTTAGCGTAAACTACCTATTCGCCATTTCATTCAGTTAGCGTAAACTACCTGTTAGCTATTCCATTCAGTTAGCATAAACTACCTGTTGGCTATTCTATTCAGTTAGCGCTATTCGGTCTATGTTGTGCAAAATTCTCTCATTCTACTTTCTACCAACAGCACTCAGCATGCTCGTATAGCAGGGCTATGATTGGAATTTTGGGTGATGAGACATAGATTTATATCACGGAGAATCCAGAGAGCAAGTTATTCTTACACGCTACCCTTTTCAAGTAATTAGGGCCCGCGCACCGGAGGTACAGGCTGTGGCCTCTGACAGCAACTACAGACTGCATGAGCCACTTCATCCAAAATTCGTGAATATTTCTCTGTGTTCACCACCAACAGAATTCAACCAATGTTCAACCACAGCTAATCTGTGAAAGATAAATTATTTAAATTTTTTACTAATTTAATCATTAATTTTATATCTTTGTTGTAATTAAATATTGTCGAGACTATTTTTTAAGTACAGTTTGGTAAGACAGTGGTTCAGTCAATCAACTGGAGACCATAGGACACAACTAGTGATGGTATCAATGTGTTTAGAATATAGTAGGATATGGACCTTGGTTATTTGGCCGTAGGCTACACCGCTTCACTGCGGTCCACCATAGAGCGTCACACCACCCCACTAAGATCACAGATTTTATAGCTTTCTCACCTCTACTACTACACCCCTGACTAGGAAGAATAGAGAGAATAACACTTGGTATCGTAACACAGGTGACTGTGGGTCCAAAAGCAAGTCCTTTATAATCAAGGCCTTAGTGCAGTTGACAGAGACTCAGTAAATGCTTCATCCTTGGACCCAATTAACTTCAGTTCCATTAACACAAAATATTGGTATCAATTAATGATTATTAATGACTATCTGTTAAAATATTGAATTGCTATTTATTGCCATTATACATTAATTACTGTCTGCAGATTGTTTAGTGGACAATATTTGTCAAATGCTTTCACCTAAATTCATTTCAGCTTAAGACAGACAGTAACCAGTATGCTGACAGTGTCCCTTCAGCAATGATCCACACTTGGTCACAACAACTACGGTATATGAGAGACCAGAGGTGACTGTTATGGCCCTTTTCCCCTGACTGGTACTGGCTCGGCTCGGCTCAACTCCACCTGCCTTTTTTGCCTCTCCATTACTAAAATCTGGTACCTTGGTACCACCTTTGTCGAGGTTCCAAGCGAGCTGAACTGATACCACAGATAGTTTAGAGCTATAGCAACCAGTTTAATACTTTAGTACTTTTATGCAGTGGAAAACAAAACATCAAAAACAAAAAACAAGTTGAGCTGATACCATTCAGTGGAAAACTGCCACTAGACACTGGCTTGATGGATGAGCCTTACCGCCATGTAGGGTTTGCAGCCAGCGTCCATGGTTTTGGCCACTGAGTCTACCAGGTAGCCACTGATGCCGAAGTCACACATCTTCACCTGCCCCTGGGTGTTGATGAGCACATTGGAGGGCTTCACGTCTGGAGGACGAGGAGGAGGAGGAGGAGGAGGAGGAGAAGAAGTAGGACAGAGTGAGTCAGGCAGAGTGAGACAAATGGAAACAGGGGACAAGAGAGAGTTGAAGGAAAGAAAAAAATTGAATAGCAGAAAAAAAAGAGAAGAGAAAAGGGAGTAAAAAAGGGGGTACCCACCTCTGTGGATGACAGACAGATTGCTATGAAGATGCTCCAATGCTTTCACGATCTAGAGGAAGAAAAAAAAAACATTCATTACTCAAGTTCCTACATGAACAAGAAAGGGTAAGACACACAGAAAGACAGAAAGAAAAGAACAAAAAATTTGACCTATAAATAGATTTGCCAGGGTGAATATTTATATCTTAAAAACTATAGTGACTGCCTCAGTAAGTCTCTATAATGATGTAAAATGCATCTCTCTGGAACTTCTAATGTGTGAGAGCTTGCACCTACACACACACACACACACACACACACACACCTCTCTAGGTGCAACCCTGTCTCTTTGTAATAAGCTCTCATCTTGCCACCTGCAAACGCAAGCGTGAAGTTCGCTGGAGGAGGTACCACTGACAATCTGAGTGCATCTGCTTTAGAGAGCACAGACCTGGATGAGGAACAGTGCGTCCCTCCTCCATTTCACAAAGTTTCTGAAAAACAGATTCACACGTGCGCCAATCAAAAGTGTTAGGTTGAGCCTAACGCTCTCCTAGACTTGATACAACTACAATCTAACCCAATCACACAAGTCAAATATAGACTTAAAGGAAAATACCAGTGTGCATCAAGCAATCAGCCCTGTTGTTCAAGGTCACCTTCAAGGTCACCAAGGTCATTTTTGGATCTGCGCAAAATACCCTTTTAGAGCTGAAGACATATACTGTGTGTGTGCGTGTGTGTGTGTGTGTAGGCAGGGCTACTGCTTACGCATTTTCTATCATTTACAGTTCTTCGCTTTTATTTTTGTAACGTTCATCAGTGTATGAAGTGCTGTATATAACTAAGCTTGCCTTGTCTAAGTGCCTTCAGTGGCACTTAGTCTACATACTTGGTGGTAGAGGTAATCTGGGGATAAGTGGAGTAGCGGCCTTCGAGGTGACACACACACACACACACACACACACACGCGTGCGTTACTTTTGCTCGGTTTCCCACACTGACAGAGCGCACTGAAGTGAAAGTACTTGATTGGCTACGGGGCGTTTTGCACGCGTGTGGTTTCCGCTGCTGATGCACAAGGGCCGTCTGAGGGCCCACTTCCACTTACAGATACGGCGATCTTGCCCAAGATGTCCTCCGGTATGGTCATGTGCTTCTCGATGACCAGCTTGTAGAACTTGTCCAGGGACGTGTCCATCAGCTCCATACAAATCCACACGTCACCCTGGCAACCAAACAAACACAGGGTGGGGGTTGGGGGATATTAAGGGGAAGGTTAAGCCACATTCTACGCACACACACACACGCACACTGACAAACAGGAAGTGTGTTTTCTCCCCTCTGTGGCTGCGGTGGGATATCCTGTGGAATACAGGAGAAGCAGAAGCATCCGGAAATCACCCGGTTTTCTGATCGTGCGTTTCCTTGTCGAAACCACAGCCCTTTGTGCCGCTCACCTAAAAGTGTTAACTCGAGCAACTTGCTCCACAGAGTACTGAAAAAATATTCACTTAGTGGTCTCTTAGTTGCACACAAATTCAGGGGGAGAGTGCAGTACTGACTGAAGAATATTTGCCCAGCATTTGTCTTTGTGTGTGTGTGTGTATATGTGAGTGTGTGTGTGTGTGTGTGTGTGTGTGTGTGTGTGTGTGTGTGTGTGTGTGTGTGTGTGCATGAAGATGCGTGTGAGAGTAGCTCTGCACCTCTCTGAAAAGCGCCCCGTAGAAGGTGACCGTGTAGAAGCAGTCCACCGTCCTCATGGAGATGTCCAGGTCCATCAACAGACGCTTCTGCTCCTGAGTGTTCACCGTCGCTCGGATTCTCTGAAGAACAGAGGGAAAAGAACCAAGATAGAAAACAGGGGAAAAAAACACAGTATTAGCACAGAAGTGAAAGAATTTTGATATCTCTCAATTTCTTTTTTCTTTCTTTTCCCAATTGCCTTCATATTTTTCTTGTGATCATTTCCTAAGACCATTCCTGGGATCATAATATCCAGGAAATGGTCAATAGAGGACAAACATGTCTAGCACAAACCGAATTCAGCTATTTCAACTATTCAGCCATTTCCACCTGACAGGCCATCTATAAAAATATATTTGTTGGCTGTAACATAAAAAGAAGTTGACAGGTATGTGAATATTTTAATTTTGCTCTCACTTTCCAGTGGCTTGGTCTACCTATCCAGATGTACATAAAGGATCACAGTTTTTGTGTCTCTCGTCCATGCCTACTATGACTAATTCTGTGATCAGGAGTTACTGAGCAGTATTGGAGTGCAGAGACATGACCTTAACTGATGTTAGGTGAAGTGAGCAGTCATGCTAAAATTAGCAAAATTTAACCTTGAGGTTATTGTCAGAGTGTGTTTTTAAATTCCCGTTCAACAGACAAGGTTCTTCATTTCCATTACCACTTTGTGATGAGATCACTAATATCAAACCACAAAACTGAGCTGATGTTTGAGGCATCATTGATACAGTTTAACCTCGGCCAAGGGTGGCCAAACTTGATAGATTGATGGGTAGATACTTTAGTATCCCATAGGAAATGCATGCATCTTGTAGCATCTGTGCCATAACATACACAAGGCATACACACACATACACTACAGAAACTATAAAAAGGGAAGACATTTTTGCTACTGTCATTAAAGTTGAATGTGGTATAGAGACATGCAGGAGGAAGTGCATGCTGCTTTACTGCAAAAAGGTGTTGGAGCAAGGATATTATTGTCAGTGTTATCAATCTCTGTATGCAATAGAGCATAAATAATCTATCTACTATAGTAGATCAGAAATATGTGGACAAAATACTGACAATATTATCTGCCAAGGGCCGATGACAAAAATTAGAAGCATCAGTCTTCAACCAGCTACAAGAGCAACCGTTTTAGATTTCATATGATGCTATATAATGCTTAACGATACAAACAAGTCACACTAATTAGCATTTTTGAGCAAATGATCCTTTCAGTGGAAAGCAGCCTTCTATCCATACAAATGTATGATGTGGGATACACATATAATATTAAATTAATGTAACAACAGCCATTTACATTCTATTTGAATTTATTATATTTCTATTTTATTATTTTTATTGTATTTATATGTATTTATTTCTTTATTTGTAGACTTCATGCTGGGCTGCTTGAAAGAGAGCAACAGGCCACAACTGTCCCCGGGCTGAGGTTTGGCCGCCTCTGCACAAGGGCGTAAGAACACGGCCTCTTGATGTATTGACTCTTCTTTACTCTATCCTTGTTGTTCAATGACTGATGCAAAGTAGGCTTGCTTAATGAGACGTTGGCTTTACAGTAAAAGCAACCTGATTAGCAACAGACTATGTTAACATTACATCCGAAACTATTTCTGAAGGTGGTTTTAAAGATAACATTACGGGTTAAAAGAAGGGGAAAAATATTTCACTCCGTCATGCCAAGCAAACGTTGTTAAAGATGGCCTTAGCCGCCATCACATTCAGCCAGACTGTAGCTTTAAATCAAGCAACTGGTTCAGCTGACTTGCACTGGAAACCAGTCCCCACAAAAGCTGATGATGCAATGAAGGGAAAGTAGGTGTTGTGGCAAAGCCCATCCATAAACTCATCCATGACAGCCCTTCATTCTCACAGCATCACTGAGTGTCACTGACTATGTTAAACCTTGCAGTGCAGTGAAGGCTGGTTACACCATATGGTAATGTTTCACTGGGGCAACAAGGGTAAATACTGTAGCACATTTAGCTTTTTTTTTTCAAGTGTTTTCTACTTCCTGTGCTTAACACTTGGGCTACTTTCGACATGGCACACTGGAGTGCTAGCTTACTGTATACAATATACAGTGCCTAGGAGGCATCCCTAAGAGACTACCTCTTGAATGTGTTAATTTTGCACTCATTGTCTGTGTATGTTTAAAATAAGAGCAGGCTACATTTTCTAGAAATAGACACAAAAATATTGGCAATGGTAGCCCTACCCAGGCTCCATACAAGTCGTATGCAGTAAACAGTACAGTAGTTTGTATTCCTCCAAAAGGGACTGGAAGAGGGCATCAAGGGTATTGTGGGCAAACGCACCTTTACTGCCATAATGGTGCCACTGGGCACATGCCTCATCTTGTCCACGACGCCGTACGCCCCACGACCTAGCTCACAAATCTGCTCCAGGTCATCTGCCTTCACCTCAAAGTTCTGCAGAATGACAGAGTGAAAGAGAGAGAGAGAGAGAGAGAGAGAGAGAGAGAGAGAGAGAGAGAGAGAGAGAGAGAATATTCATTTTTTTCCTACTTTTTTATATATTGATGTCTTTTTATGATCTAATATGGTAAATGCACTTTGACGACCTTTAAAGCCTTTAAATTGAAACTGAATTGAATTGAGAGAGAGAGAGAGAGAGAGAGAGAGAGAGAGAGAATATCAGACATGGTGTAGCTGACGCAAAGAAGGTGTGAGTGGGTGAACATCAGGAGAAAGAGAGAGAGAGTGAGAGAGTGAGAAAGTGAGAGCGAAAGAGCGAGACAGTGCGTAAGTGGCAAGAAAAAGAGGGGGTGAGAGAAACCATGAGAGAGAAAGAGACAGCAAGAAACAGAGAGAAAGGAAGAAAGAAAAAGAGAGAGGGTGAGAGCAAGAGGGAGGAAGAGAAAGAGGGAGAGAAAAAGAGAAGAGAGAGAAACTGAAACAGAGAGAGGGGAAGAGAAACAGAGAAAGAGAGAGAGAGAGAGAGAGAGAGATAGTTAACCCAGGCGTCAGACAGGGCTCACTGACTCAGCAGTGCAGCTGTACAGATCAGCCTCAGCACCCTGAAGAAGGAGGAGAGGGGGAAGAACGAAGGGAGACAGAGAGAGAGAGAGAGAGAGGAGGATAAGAGGGAGGAGAAAAACTGATCATGTCAAGGTCTTTCAGCAAATGGACTGGCTGACACACCAATGCACCAAACAAAACCAATGCACTGTAGGTCTATGAAACACACACAGAAGGAAACAAAGATGATCATATAATTTTGGTCTGACCAAACACTGTGCTTAAACTGCAATTTTGGTTTTCCTGTAAAGAACATTTCAACAACAATATTGACAATAAAAAAACAAACAATGCCTGAATGTTAATTGACATTCCCAAAACACCTCCGCTACGTGTACATCACAGCAAACAGCCATAAGAACGAGCGACCAGGGTCCGTTTGGAATGTTGAAACAGAAACCCCTGCAGGGAACAGCTAAAACGCTCCAACACAATCAAACTCTCTTGAAGTGGTCCATATGATTCACTGTGTGTAAACTGTGGTTTTCCTGTATAGTCAGACTATTAATGAAGATAACCACAGAGGGTATCACTATTTACCTCTGAAATGTCTAGCATAAAACTCACCAAAGACCACAACACCAAAACCTGATGAATTAACAGATCGTTGTGTCAGCGATGAAAAATTGCAATCAGTGGGTAGAGGGGTCAATTTGACAGACAGCAAACAATAACCAACAGAAAAAAAAGCGAGAAATGCACCAGTAAAAGTGGAAAATTCCACTGATTTGATGAGTTGGGACTAAACATTTTTACAGCCTAAAAGGCAGTAAATAGCAAGTTCCTGTCTGTCTGCAATCAGGGGCATTCGGTCCAGACAATAATGTGAAGTCATGCATTCTTGATGGCCCAGAGGGGCACTGAATTTAACTAGGCTTGCAGATAGGGAACAAAGAAAGATTTTAAGACTAATGAGTAAACGAATTAAATCACATCTTACAAAAACATTTCTGGGGCATTCACTACTCCAAAACGGCCTTGAATTTAGAAATGGTATCTTTTATCTTGTTCCTTGTACAAAGAGACACTAACACGGAGAGATATGTGGTGTGGGGGCAATTCCACGAAAAAAGTGACGTTTTTTGTCACATCCATAAGGGCAATAAAATGCCACGGTATGTATATGATGTGAATGATTACAGGAAATGTGAGAATTTGCCATTTTTGACTGTGGAACTTACATGAAAAAAAAATATTCCAGAAAATTCCATGGAATTGCCCCATGACAGAATGAACCACAGCATTCAGAACCACTGTACACTCTGTAAAAAAAAAAAAAAAAAAGAAGTCCTTGCCCTTACCTTCTCTCCGATAGTCACACAGGCTTTGGAGTCCAAATCTCTAGGGGGTCTGCGAAGGCAACAGTATCACTTCTTAGGCAAGAGTGCACAGGTAATTACCCTTATAATTACAGATTAATCCCATCTTAAAAAAACAATGAAATCAAAAGGCTGGCTTCGGATTTACTAATCTTTATTAATCCCTCATTACCTGGGGGCATCCTGATAGGAGATGAACTAATATTATTATTACGCTCCTAAGAGTTTCTCCAGCTGGTAATATAAAAGCCCACTATTATGAGACTGTAAAATGCATATTTGAGCTGATGTTTAAATGGTGATGTGAAAAATGATTCAGGTGGGGACTGAGAGAAAGAGGGATGGGGGGATGAAGAGATAAAAAGGAGAACAGATAGAAAGAAGAGGTGAGCAGAGTAGAAGAAGGAAGAGAAAAGATTAAGAGTCAAATGGAAGGGGATGATATTACGGGTCAAATGACGAGAAGAAGAGAGAGTGACAGAAAGCTAAATTAGAGTAGGGGGTGCAAGGGATGAGGCTGGGAGCAAGGGAATAAAGCAAGCACAGAATAGAAGCATAAAAGATGGCATAAAAAGGTAGGATGGGGAGATAAAAAGAGGCAAGATGAAAGGAGACAGGGAAAGGGACAAGAGAATATGTGAGGAGAAATTTAAACATTTAAAGGTGAAATCCAGTGTGAATCAATCCATAGTCCTGATGTTAAGGGCTGTCGATAGGAAAAAGAACAAGATAATTTGACAAACACTACCCAAATGGGGCACAGAAACTCACTTTCAGCTTCATTTCATATGCCCCATTCAGTTAATGTTAGCTCCTGGTTTGCTATTTGGCCTATGTTATACAAAATTTATATATATATATACTTATATATATTTATATACTTTTTCCTACAGACAGCCCTCAGCGACCTTGAACAACAGGGCTATTGATTGATTCTCACAGTATGTCTCCTTTAAAATCACATCTCCTTTCAAACACAATGTTCAGTCAGTATAAATCACAGTGCACATCTGTATTGCACTGTATTATATTGTACTCTGCAGGCAAACCTGCTTTGGCAAAGCAAAAATGCTTCTTATGCCAATAAAGCTCACTTGAATTGTTAAACCAATAAGAACATAAAGAGTGGTAAATACTGAGATAAATAGAGTGGTACACAGATAGACAGACAGATAAAGACAGACAGATTGATAGATCGATAGATAGAGACAAACAGACAGACAGACAGATAAAGAAGGTCTCTTACGCGGCTGCCACGGGGGGAGGTTGCTCAAACACCTCCTTAGAAAGCCTGAGCGCCGGCTTTGCCTTCTTACCTGCAAACGACAACAACAAAAAGAAATCAGGAACGAAGGGGCTTAGAAACCTGTGAGCAGCAAGAGACAGGACTGGACACGTCAACAACAGAATTCTTCCCTCTCAAGAAACAAGGAGCCTCTCAGCACCACACAAACACACACACAAACGCATACACACGTTGTTGAGAATCACCTAGAATCCATAGCCCCGAAAAAATGATTCATCTTCCCATCCCATCTCTGTACTTGACTTTGGAATTCAGTGTAAGACCATAACCACAGGAAGTTGTACAGAAACAAAATGCCTCTCTAGACAATCGGGCAGATGGATGGATGCGCGGATAGTAGACTGAGGCCACATCACTTACGAGTGGAGAGCTGCTCAGGCTCCAGCTCCGACAGTCGGCCCCAAAAGGGGAGGGGGGGGACAAGTGGGCACCTCCGGGTCCGTGCTCTGCCCCCGTCTGACTCTGAGCCTCGAGCCACCCCACTGACCGTCACACTCCGCAAACACACCTGGCCACTGGCCACGCCCAACTGACCAACATCTCACCCTGCCTCGACTGCCATAGCAACCAGAGGGTGGAGGAAAGGTGGTTGCCATGGAAGCGACAAGCGGCGCGGAGACAGGTGCGGCACAACAAAGGAATGAGGGAAAAGGCTTAGGTAGGTAGGGACGGAAGTAAAGAAAAAAAGGAAAGAAAAGGAGAACTAAAAGTGACACGCGAGGGTGGCAACCGGCTGCAGCTGCCAGGCTCCCTGCATCAGAGCACACTTAAGAGAGCCTGACAAGAGTTGAATCACGTGAAGAAGGAATGTGAACCAACGCACAGACATCTGACAGCAAAAGACATACGACAGCAAGACAGAGGGAAAGAATGCATGACTGTGCCCAATGCAAATTGCTCAGCTTAACTGGCAACACAGGTATAGTCAAGCTTGCAACATTTATGTATTTAGCAGACGGTTTTATCCGAAGCGACTGACATTTGTCAACTGTCAGTTACTTCAGGCTTGGTCTCCCCTGAGCAACATAGGGTTAAGTGCCTCGCTCAAGGGCACAATAGTGGTAGTTGGGATTGAAACACACAATTTCCAGGCTACTAGCATGCTAGCCAGATTCTTCAATGGCCAAACACCACTGCCCTGTCATGTCTAGAAATACTGCTATGTGCAGTGTGATTTACTAGGGGAAACCATGGTGCCCACTCCAACAGCCTGGAACCACACGCACAGCACATGATGCGTGATAAGAACAGTGGTACACAGAGAGAGAGCGAGAGAGAGAGAGAGAGAAAGGGAGGGAGGGAGAGAGAGAGAGAGAGAGAGAGAGATGACAAGGTAAAAAAGAGGATAGATGGAATGTGTCTGACAGAGAAAGGGAGGAACAGGGTGGAAGGGTGGAGTAGTGAATGAGTTTGCCGAGTGTGTGTGTGAGGCCTACATGTGCAGTCACGCCCCTGTGGCTGGATCCAATTCAATGCTGAATCATCTGAAGCAACAGAGAGTGTTCTGAGAGTCACCTTTAACCTATTATCTCCCCACCACCACACACCACACCACCTCCCCCTAGCACAAAGAAAAAAAAACCTCTGTTAAAACTCGGAAAGCTCATTACTGGCCAACATAATAATAGTTAAAACTATGAATATCATTTGACCATCTACTTCCGTTTAGGTTTTGGTTTCTGCTCTCTGGTTTGCTCTCACTCACCATCTCCCACACCCTCCTTGTTAACTTGCTAGATTAGATGTGCCC
>PYXC01001129.1:1947500-1962500 GCA_015244755.2 Tenualosa ilisha
GACACCCAATCTCTATATTCACTACCCTTCCCAGACTCCCTGCTTGGGTGCTAAGTAGTCTGGGTGACATATTTTGTACACGGTGAGTTAAAGAACAGCCTGTCCAAAATTACAGTTTTAGACATTCCCCCCGCTCCAAAAAAAGCAGGTGCTTCAGTGTAGCTGATTCAAGATGGCCGCCACCTGCATAACAACCCCGTATTAAAGGCTCTCCTTGTGTTCGGGATTCACAGTAGCTATTTTTCCCCCTCCTTTACAACAGGCCATAAACCAGCTTTGTTGCTACACATGACCACACCTGGAAGGCACAGCAGGGAAAACCAGCACAGGAGTGTCTGATCCAGCATGTGGCAACTGACCTGTAATCGTTGCTTCTTTGTGTCAGACATATTGAGTTCAGCATGTAAAATTCATCTTTTTTTCTTCTCCTCCATGTGCTAACGTGAGTTTCTAGTCAAGGCTGTCTGATGGGCAACTGCATTTCAGTTTTTACTATTTTTTTTCCATTTATTTTGTGTTGGGTATTTTTAATGGAAAGTGCTCGTCATTGAAGAGGGCCAACTTCCTGTGTGCACCTGTCTCTCATTTAGAATGATTGTGTGTGTCATGGGGCAGTGCTGTGTGTGTGTGTGCGTGTGCGTGTGTGCGTGTGTGTGTGCTCGTGTGTGTATGTATGGGGGGGTCCACTTCGCACGGCGCTTAAGTATCAAACGCGCCTCTCAAAGTCAGGCAAGGGATGATGGCAACAGTGAGCTATTTATTGCCCGCGGCAACGGCACCAGACCCCTCTGCCCCGGAAACAGAGTCTGCATCCCTGGGTTGAGGCCCCCAGACACCCTGACACCATAGTAAGTTGGGAAGAGCAGCCATCATGGTGTGTGTGTGCATCAGGTGTGTGTTATTGTGCGTGCAGAGGTGGGCCATGGATTACACTTTAAGTAGGGCATCGAGCGAGAGTGGAGGACAGGTAAAAAAAAGAAAAAGAAAAAAAATGAGAAGAGAGAGAGAGAGAGAGAGAGAGAGAGAAAGAGACCGAGACAGAAAAAGCAAAAGAGAGCGAGAGCGGATGGCAACATCCAAAGGCAATTCATCTTCCAGCTCTTCTTGCTGCAAGAAAAGACTCGGTAAGAACCGTTGATTGCCACCTCTGTTAGACAGGCACCAAGCGCGCCCCTCACTCCCCCCCCCAATAACCACCCCCCACCCCCATCCCCAAGCCAGGGAGTGCCGACCTTCACCTTTCCAACCCCCACATCCCCCCCCCCATCATGCCAGGCTGCCTTTCTGCACACTAGCTGTGGCCCACACCGCAGCAACATGCACAGGTTGACCGCCGCAAGTAAATGTATGCTCTTCTCGTCTGCACCTTGTCCTCCACAGCCTTTCCACCCCTCCACCCTTTTTTCTATCTCTCTCTCTCAGCCTGTCTCACTTGCACCCTCTTGGGACTACATATTGTTGGGTGCCTTTAGAACTCCCATGTACATCTCCGCCCAGGTTCACATACAATGTATTACTGCCTGCCTCTCTGATTGACTGGAGGGCTAGTATCCCATCAGGCCTTGCACGCACTGAAGGAGGATCTGCATGCTGGCCGTGGGCTTGGCAGTGCCCATTAGCTGAGGGAACTCGCTTAAAAACGCAGGGAGATGAGTGGAAGGTCAGACATGATTACAGCTCCCTAATGTGACAGTGAGAGAGAGATAGAGGGATAAAAGTGAGTGGAAGAGAGAGAAAGAAAGTGTGCATGTGGGTTTGTGTGTGTGTGTGTGTGTGTGAGTGAGAGAGAGAGAGAGAGAGGTAGAGGTAGAGAGAGAGAGAGAGAGGTAAAGGCATATATATAGAGAGAGAGACAGAGACGGAGAGAGATGCACCTACTGAAACATCAGCCAGAGGGCACAGCAAACAATTCTGTTCTTACTGCAGCAGAAAATGCCGTACACTGTGTGGGGCTGTACAACCGACCACAATTGCACCCCCTCTCCAACCATCGCCCCCAGACCAACGGATTTAGGAATCTGAGATCGGGAGGGGCCACTTGCATGCAAACTGGGTGCACATGCATGAGAGTGAGACGTCATGAGGCAACCACACTATGAGGAAAGTGGGCTCCTGTGAGCCAACAGCTCAGGCAACAAAAACCTGTTGCCTGTACGCAACACAAGCAAGAGAGGACAGGGTAGGCCCTAGTTCCCCAATAGACACAAGCAAAAATAGCCCAACACATGCACAGAGAACATGACAATAAAGACACTTAGCCCTACTCATTGCTATGCAGTCTGTTTGTTAACATCAGAAGCATTTATTATCTAGTGTAAGTATGTCCAATTTCAGACTCCGGGTATGAAGGCTCAAATATTTTCAGATAATCTCGCAAGGCCTCCTTTTCAAGGTCCCTAGACTGGGACAAAGTGCACCACAAAACACAAACTAACATTTCAGATTTTAGCATAATGTAAAGAGTGTTCAGGGGTCTTTTTGCTACACAATATAATCTGACCAGGCCTCGAAACTGACATGTTTTGCACTTCTGCAATCGCCATCTCCAGGTTTGACGGAAGTCCCTTGTACATTGTGTAAACACCGTATTCATTCGAGGGGTGGTCCAGTCATGTCCACGCCCTGATCAACAATGTTCCACCTGAGTTTCTGCACAGTGTCCGCGAGGGGACTGCAGGCAAAGTTTCAGTTCAACAGTACAGGTGTGTCACCTGTGAATTACGCAACAGGCTGTCTACTCTCGCAAACACCAATGCTGTTTCAACCATACCATGTTACCATGATTGTCCACCAATAGCAACGACAAACTTCCTCCACTGAGCTAGTTCTTCGTGCCATATTTACTTGCCAAAGGACATGGTTACCGTGTGGACTGGCATGTCCTGTAGCTGTATCAAATAGCTAGCTACCACAGAGGCCGAGCAGTGCGTGGTTAGGATTCATAAGCAATGTTACGTCAATTAGGCCTAGGGTGCGAAAAGACACTGGGGGATATTGCAAGTATTGCAAGTTGTGCAAGAATAAAAATGTGTACTGCACAGACCGCTTAAGTATGAGAAGCGTGAAAAACGCTCCTTGATAATTGTGCCACCAAGCTACGTAGTCATACACCGAGCTCCGATCGCGTGCTTTTTGGTGGAAAGGACACACGATTGCCTTTGGCTGGCAGCGATTTCTCTTTCCAGGGTCTATGTTAAGAGGCTCTTTTTCAACTGCCGATTGCCCTGTTCCATGAACTGTTTGTCACCAGACGTTCGCAACAACCCTATATTTAGCTTTTTATTTTTGCAACTTATACCCACGTATTGCGGCACGAACAAAGCTCACTTGAAAGGCATCTTTTTAATTTTCCATTACGTGCAATGACACTGAACTGCAGCTAGTAAAAATGTCATAACTTCGGCGTAATTTTCCAGCGGCGTTTTCTTGATACGAGTGTGCAACTGGATGTGGGGTCATGTCATGTTTCTCCGGCAACGACGTAGTCACGATTGACGAGCAAACTTTACAAAAAAGCGTGCACCTTGTTTGAAAATTATACGAAACTTGACGAATGCATAATCACAATTGTGCACAATCGAGAATGTGCTGCACGGTTAAATTAGGGTCCGAAATGTTCTTTCCTGCAAAGAGGACCATGCTTGCATTGCACAATCGAATTTCGCTGCTTGGTAGTTCCTGAAGGCGCAAAGACGGTGAAATAGGCTAGCTTTCTCAACAATCCGGGTTGAACTAGAATGCAAATAACGTCTAGCATATATGTGCAACTCCGGGGAGCATCGTCTTACCAGGAACTCTGCAAACGGGCAGATCTTTACACAGGAAATGCAACTGACCCTTTCAAACCATCAAACTTTGAAATGCATTGGGCGAGCCAATCCTGCAGTAATGCACTTTGCAAAGAATGCAGCAGCGACTGCATTTCAGCGGGATTGCACAGATCGTGTTAATATACTTACCTCCCTTAGACATTTCCCCTTTGCTGTTGTGGGGGGGAGGGGAAGCACAAAAGACTTTGCCTTCTCTCTCACTCCCTCCCTCCATCTCCCTCGCGCTGGAGCTTCAGCGGGCTTGCTTTGCAACAAAGGTGCAAAACACAAGCCCGGATTCGCATGCAATTGGACTATTTAGGCGTGTGATCCGCTTGCTTCCGTGCAAAGAGTGAAATTCGAATTGCACACCGTTCAAATCTGCCTGGAAACGGGGATTTCTGCAATTGCTCTGCAAAGAAAGCTCAGCAGCCCTTACATGATGGGCCAAGGCTAGCAGCTGAGAGCTCCTAACTTGGATCAGTGTGAGCCCCTACGAGCTAACGTTCTTCCTGCACGACGCGCAAAGGACAATGGGATTCGTAGTCTATGGAAGTCGGCTTACACTCGTCATTGCGTGACGAACTTCATTCTTCATTGATGAAAGACGTGAGGCGAGAGATTGGTGTGTAATGTTATATTATCTTAATAATCCCAGTTTACAAAATTGTTTTATTAGCTCATTTTATTGCCTTTTGAAATTATGATACACCAACACAAAGACACCTAGAGAAACAATGAGCCTACCAATTAGAATAACAACAAATTCTTGCCTACTTAAAAATCACATAAATGGTTTTTTACTACATTATATTGATGGGCTATTCTTCAAAAGTAAGAAATTAATGGTTGACAAAATGTTGTACAGTGCACTGTGTGCAGAACACTCTTGGTCTTCATCATCTAAAACTAAACATAATGTAGGCTACTTTTAGTTTGTAAACTGAAGAAAAATGTGACACTTATTCAATTAGTAAAGCAGTAAAAGTCATCCACACTGAGATATTATAAAACATAGCACCTGAAATCATAATTTTCATAAAGTTCCACAGCATAAAATCTCTTGTGACCTATTCGGCCTGTAAGCTGTATCCAGCTAGGGCTATATTAGTGGCTATAGTATCAGACTATGTGATTTAGTATCAGTTGAGTATCAGTTTTGGTTAAGGTTAAGGTTTGGTGTCCCCACAAACTAGCCCCTTGCTCATTTTAATAAGTGTGTCTGGATTCGCTTTCATTTTACTTTGTTGTGGGTGGAGGTTAGTAGGCCTATGTTGATTTACAACTGAATGTCCTACACCCCTTTTTCAAAAATGCACAATTTTGTGATATGAGTGTAATACTTGAAGAAATAGCATTATAACTAACCAAACTAGGCCACCACAGGACAAGATGTGGCTTGTGTATTGAGTTGGGAAGTGTGGTGTGGTGTGAAAATGTGACTTGTCACTGCTTGGGCGCTATGAGGCTCTGGTAGAGAGGCTTGACAATGATGTGCAGATGAAGCGAGCCATTAGTGAGGTACTCAGAGCTGCGGCGCTGGAGATCAGCACCGGCCAGGAAGTCGCCGCTCTCCTCCGTGCTCTGGTGGAAGTTGTAGACGTGGCGCACCACCATCCTCCCCTGCTGCTTCACCACCACCAGCAGCGTCTTCTGGAAGCTCACGCCTGCCATGTCGGCGCTGGAGGTGGCCGGGGTGACGATGACGCGCGGGCGCCCGGCGTCTGGCCTAGGCGGGGCCTGCATGGCGCCCTGCTCGCCAAATGGCGGGCGCAGGCTCAACGGGAGCCAGCGCGGCGAGAAGAGTGCGTTCCAGGTGATGCGCTTACCCGAGTCGTGCCCGCTGGGGCCCAGCTGCGTCTGGAAGCTGGCGCTGCGGTCGTCACGCGCAGGGTTGTTGATCACCCACGACGTGCCCCATGCTGATGCCAGGTAGTTGCGTGGTGTGAACAGGCTACAGTTAACATCGAAGAACTTGGCCAGCTGTAGTGGCGACGCCGAGTGGAACTGGTAGGACATGTAGAGCAGGTCGCGCACCGACTCTCCGTAGCGGCGGAGTGCGCGCGACTCCCGCTGCAGCCGGAAGAGCTCGCTCGGCGCCATCATGGCGTAGCGGATAGAACGAAGAGCGTTCTCTGCCGTCATCCCGTCGGGCTCCTGACGCTCCAACCAGGCCTCCACGGCCTTGAAGAGCTCCATTTCGCTCTGGAGCACCAGGTCGGAGCGCTGCAACAGCGTCAGCAGGAGCGCTGCGCTCACATCAGGCCACTCGCGGCTACGCAGCACCGATGACAGGTTCCACGTCAGGTACTGCAGGCAGCTGTCGCGCAGCAACTCGTCGCCCGAGCGCTCGGCGTACTGGTACCAGCTGACCACACGGCCGCCCAGAGGGTCGCCTGGCAGGTTCTCGCTCATGTACTGACTCAAGCCCTGCCGTAGGACTGACACGTTGTACTTGGTGGCCAGTTGGTGCAAGATGGTGGCCTGGTCCACACGCACAGCGATCTCACCGCAGTACAGATATCTATAGACAGGAGCAACAAAGGAGAGAGTCAATAATGCTATACAGTATATCAATATAATCAATATTGATGCACCACTTATACTACCTGTGCATTTACAAAGTTTAAAGTCTGATTATAGTTTAGATTTAGAGTTACAAATAATATATAGATTTGGATTATGGGTATGACAATAGAATATAATACCATTTTGCATAGTGCATATCTGGTGTGAGATAATTCAGCTACATTATTCAGCAATCTTTCTAGCATTTCCTTGTCATATTATCACTAGCTCTGTAGTAGTATGATTTTATTAGTCCGCAGTAGGTTAATCAAAGCAATGAACACCTTCTCACATTGCTAAGCATTACCAAGGAGAGATATGAACTGCAATACAAATGTAAACATGACATGAAAACATAGAACAAGATGGCCGCTGCCTCTTGTTCAGATTTGGTCTCTATCTGGCACAGATCAACTGAATGAGAGTCAGCAGGAAGTCATTCTGCGAATCTGAAACCGTCAGGGGAACCGTCCACTTCTAGTTACATAAGGTAGACTGCGAGAGCAGATCGTTTGGGCTGGCAGCTTAAAATCACCTTGAGTGAGTGCTCCTCATTCTTCAGCTCCCTTTGATCAACACTACTGCAAACAACACGCATGCATTTGGGCCTTATATACATGCATACTGTATACATTGTGTATAATGTATATGCATGCATAGATATATGTACATATTTAAAAAGTGCAATCTGAATGTGTTGGCAGCTTGGTGCAATGTTGCAACACTGAGCAGGTTACTGTTGCCTTTGCTTCCATCTAGACAAATGTGTCTTCAGTGTTTGTGTGTTTGTTTGTGTCTACCAACACCACCGCCACCAACAGCCGCTGGGATACAGTTGGAACACTCTGTGCAGGTCACAGCGGGTCACTGTGAATGGAAATATCTTATGTGCAACCTGGGGCCTTGTGGTCCCAGCCCCCAATCCCCACCCCCGGGTTCCTCTCCTCATCCCTGGCATCTGTTTAGCTGGCCCACCCGCCCGGCACCTGACCGCCCAGGTGCCCACGCCTGTTATATCCGCGCTCTGTATCTGCAAAGAGCCCTATAAATAACATGGAGTGTTTTCGTAATGAATTTGTCTCCATCACGTAAGGCGCAGACGCTCAGCGGGGTGTACGACATGCACATCGTTGACCTGATATGAACCACCACCAACAACCATTGCATTGCACAGTATTTACGGTTGGGCCAGACAGCTGGGCTATTCTGGGTGCTTTATTCAGCATCAAGGGGACAGTGCTGTTTCCTTCCAAAAGGAACAAGATTATTTCATGTGCCTCCAGCAGACCTCAGTAGATTTCTGCTCTCTCATTTTCTGCTTTCATGTCAAGTGTTATTTAGGCGACTTGTAAAATCTTCTTCCTGGAACATGATGCCTGTATCTGCCTATGCTGTTATTAATAAATGTAATTTGCACCCTAAGAAGGTACACAGTGGTCAATATGTGCCACAGCGACTCAATTTCTCTGGCAGGCCGCCAGTGCTGTACATTGATCTGGCTGCCCACTGGGCACTGGAGCACTCGGATGCGGTTTCCCATTTTGTCCACTAGGGAGCGCCCTTTCTATACCACAGACTGCCTCCCTGCTGCAAATCCTGCTACTGTAAGAGCATGTGAGTTGGCATTGGTTCACAGCGCCTGATTGAACCACAGTAACACGAGCTCTAAACAAGAGAGTCCTATTCCTTTTCGAACATGAGTGGTGACTGAGTGGAATATATAGAGGTATGTATAACCAGTGTATCATTGCAAAAACTTGTCTACAACTTTGTATTCCAACAAATATAGACAGTTTGGCACCAGGCCCAGGCAGTGTCAGCAGGCTCCAGCTTGAGGGAATATGGGATACTTCTCTATGTACCTCTCCCAGATTTAGTGTTCGCTCCAAATTCTCGTCCTCATCTCGGCTTTCTTATCCGTTGTAATCTTATTTGACAACTCTTAAGTCTCTCGCTTTCGTCATCCCTCTATTTTTCTCCATTGTCTTGTCTTTCCTTCTCTCTCTCCTCCCTTAAACTCTCTTTATTGCTTGCTTCAAAGCATCATGTAATCCACTGAACACACACACACACACACTCACACACACACACACACATGCCTCTTTCTCTTCCAATCCTTGCTCCCTTTGTTCACTTGCCTCTGCTTTCCGTTTCACATTTTACGTTAATTTCCTCGCCACCTAAATCTAGAAGATTCTACAGCAGCCTGCTGCCTCCTCCTCTTCCAACTCTCTTCTCCTCTTTCTCCGTCTTGCCTCTCCTCTCTCTCACTGGATGAATTAACCCAGATAACCCAGCTCTCCTGGATGACCAAAATACAGCCGATACTATATCTGTTTTTCCTTCCTCCCCCTTCCTCCTTCTTTTCTCTCTCTCTTTCTCTTTCTCTCTCTCTCTAGCTATCTATCTTTGCCATTTTCTTTCTCTTTTCACCTGATGAACTTGTCGAAAACGGCCACACTCTCTGCATTTTCTCTGATCACCAGCGTGTCACTTCCACCACCATCACTACGGCCCCCACTTCTGCCTCCAGCCCCAGCTGTGCGGTTCCTCAGCATCTCCTCAAAGACGGGGCTCTGCAGCATCAGCACCAGGCTGTGGGCCTGGATCACGCGGACCTCGTCCGTGCCCACCGTCTCCAGCCGCAGCGTCACGTCACTGCCGTTGCCCTGCTCTAGTAGTTCAGCCAGACGTGACACCAGGCCCACCGAGTGGTCGATGCCAATAGCGCCGCCGTTGCGGTTGCCATTGGCGATGACGTCCAGCAAGACGTCTCCTGCAGTGACGACTAAGTGGTAGAAGAGGGAGTGAAAGAAATTGGAATTAGAGTGGTGGAGGGGGAATGAGACAGAATTTTATCTTTATTACAGCTTAGAGACGACAAAGCTAACTTGGATCAATCAACTCGTGTGAAAGACAGAGAAAGAATAAATACATTTGGAAATAAATAAGAGAAGATTAGTAAAGTGCAAATGATTGTCAATCATAATACACAGTGCTTTTCTGAGAAATAACGAGAGACAAACTTAACAAGAAAGACTAAGGACGGTAGATGCTCCAAGAATATAGACGGATATAGACATGAAGATATCACTTTGGAGAGAGAGGATGTTAACCAGTGGAACCTCTCACTCTACTCCTTTGGAAGAAGACATCTTCAAATGCATGACAAAACGCATGACTGTAATCAAAAAGTGTTATGTTTTCGCCGGCGTTTGTCTGTTTGTGTTTCTGTGAGCAAGATAACTCGAAAAGTACAGAATGGATTTGGATGAAATTTTTCGGACAACGTGGGGAACAGATGATTAAATGTTGGTGGTGATCCGTAACAGCATCTGGAATTTAGGTTGTGGCAGTGACCCTGTACTGCCTTGAACTGCATAGAGTGTAACCAAAGTGTAGTGTAGCCTACACAATTTGCTCTAGCAAAGCAAGCAGTAACTGAGGCATTGGCATAAGGGAGGAAGAAGACAGGAGAGAAAGAGAGAGAGAGATTGAAAAGAGGTTTCAATGAATGAAAAGAAGAAGCTGTAAGGGTGACTAAGCAGGAGTTATGAGGCATAAAATGACACAAGGATGAAAGAGGAACATGAAGTGAAATGTCGGGTGGAGAATGAGGAGGACTAGGAGAGGAGACAAAAGCAATGAGAGGTGAGGAAAAGAGGGATGAAAGTGATGAAGAGGGAAAGAGAGAGAGAGAGAGAAAGAGAGAAGGATGAGGGCAGGGCACAAGGAGCAGATAAAGTGGGATGATGAGTGAGAAAGAAAATGGACATGGTATGGTAAATACCCCAATATCCCCCTTAAAGGATAAATACTGTGTGAATCAATCAATAGTGTTGTTGTTCAAGATCACTGAGCACTGTCGGTAGGAAAATTTTATTCAACATGGGCCGAATAGTGAATGGGCAAAGGCAGATGAAATTGAGAGTGTGTTTTTGTGCCCCATTCTGTTAGTGTTACGTGCTCAGTTGTTATTCGGCCTATGTTTTCTGCTTCTTTTTCCTACCGACAGCACTTGGTGGCCTTGAACAGCAGGGCTATGGATTGATTGACTCAGGATTAACCCTCCAAGCCCATGACTCAACTGACATGAAGAGGCCAGTCAAAAAGCGGGTTGATGCCAGTTAAGTCCTTGAGGGTTGGGATTCAGTTGTTACATGAGAGATGTAAATGGATGAACGGCACAAAGAAAGGATGCACAGTGGGAATGGAGGATGATGGGTTTAGCAAATATGAAGAATGATATGTAATGTGGAAAAAAAACACAAAATCAGGAAAAACTAGAAAAGCACTCAAGAGAGTGCAGGACTCTGCCAAGGCAGTACAGGGTCACTGCCACAACCTAAATTCCAGAAGCTGTTACAGATCACCACCAACATTGAATCATCTGTTCCCCACGTTGTCCGAAAAATTTCATCCAGATCCATGCAGTACTTTTCGAGTAATCTTACTCACAGAAAGACAGACAAACGCCGGCGAAAAAACATAACCTCCTTGGCACAGGTAATTAGAAAACTAGAATAGACATCTGGCAGACAGAAGGCTAAAGAACAGGGAGCACACTGATATCTAAAGTTACACGAATGACTCAGAGGCTGTGGGCCAAAATGTATTGATTAGACAGGCAGATTTTTTACACAGCTGTTGTTTTCAGGGCAACTTTTAACCAGCCTGCAGGCTTTAATTAAAACCCATTGCCATGCATGGACTCAAAATTAATTTGGCTGCTTCATTATCTGGGTTAGTAGACCCTCAGTAATTAGCACATATGCATGAGAGCAGTGTGTCCATTGAGATATCCGCATGTGACCACCTTTGATCCACAGCACATACGGATATTCCTCTACAGATTATCTTTTGAAAAGTAAACAAGCAAGCTTTTCCAAAGAAATGTATAGAATTTGTAAGATTTTTAAGAATATTATATATTTATGAGCTAAACGAGTTATAAAAGGTTAAAGGTTAGTTTACAATGTTACTGCCCTGTGTGTGTGTGTGTGTGAGAGAGAGAGAAAGTGAGAGAGAGAAAGTGAGAGAGAGTTAAATATCTACATCAGTACAAAGAGGTACATGAAGTTAATGAGGCTGGTTAAATTAGCTTGTATCATGTAGCATCAAAGTGAAGCACTGATTAAACCCCCAACCTGCCAGTGCTCCTTGCAGCATCTGCTCATGAATACAGAACTCCAGAGAACAAATTTCAAAACTAAAACACTCCAAAATAAACCAGGATTTTTTAGTTACCTCTCTATCGCTGTTGTTTGGTAGCAGCCCAAAACTGGATTTGTTGACCTTTTTTACATGCATGCATGCACATGCAGATCCTAATTGTCTCTTTCTTTCTTTCTCTCTCTCTCATTCACCCTAAAATAGGAGTCCCCTGTACTCAGATGCTATCATTCTCCATACACCCTGCTCTCTCAGCTGTTGGTGTGCCCAGGAAGGTCACCCTTCCTCTGGGCAAAGAGGACTGAGGTGGAGCCTTACCTTCTCCGGACATCCGCTGGCTGAGACCTGCAACGCTCCACAGGACAACCAGCCACACCTGACCCCAGAATCGCGCCACTTCAAGCATCTCTCCTCTTTTCTTCATCTTTCGTCTTTTCTTCCTCTTTTTTCACTCTGTCGCTTTCTGGTGTGTCTGCTCCACCTCTGGTGATGCTTTTAGCAGTACAGCTGATTTCCCTCTTCCTCTTCCTCCTACGCCTCTCCTCCTCTTCCTTCTCAACTTCCGAGAACTCCTCAGAGCCCTAGTTTGTGTGTGTATGTGTGTGTGTGTGTCTGGTGTGAGTACTGTATTGGTGTGCAGTGTAGTGTGGCTGGGAAGGTGACAGCTGATGATACCCAATTGATTGGTGCTCAGCTATGTGTGTGTGTGTGTGTGTGTGTGCGAGTGTATGTGTCTGTGTGCATGGGTGTTTTTAAGTGTGTGTGTGTGTGTGTGTGTGTTTGGCAGAGTTGTTGCTATGACGACAGCTTTGATTTTGAGTTTTCTCTTCTTATGTCTGCCATTTACCAGCTTTCCTATTGTCTGACATTGGGAGAGCAGCTGACCAGCCTTTCTGTTGTGTAACATAGGGAGTGTGTGTGTGTGTGTGTTTGTGTGTGTGCGTGTTCATGTGTTTTTGCACATGTATCTCTGTGTGCGTGTGTGTTTGTGTGGATGGCATGTTCGTGTGTGGGTATGTGTGTGTATGTGTGTATGGTGTATGGAAGTGTTCAATGTTCTCTCATAGTGAGCGACAATCAAAACATTGGTGTGTGGGTGTGTGTGTGTGTGTGTGTGTGTGTTTAAAAAGAACTGAGGTCAGCCAAGCAGACATTCAGTAGGTCAGGGGGGCCCTGTGTCACCAGGCAGGAAGAACAGGTTTTCTCAGATAAATGTGTTTTCAAAACCCTCAGTCAAAGCTTACATCTTTAAACCTTTGAAAACTTCCACCAGGACAGGTGGAAGAAATTGATACACACACACACACACACACACACACACACACATGCACTCTCTCTGTTTCTCTTTCACTCTCTCTATCTTTCTATCTGTTTGTCTCTGTAAGTATGTGTTTGAGTTTTTGTGGAAAACATGAAAAACAAAATGAAACCATATGCATGAGTCTGGAGACACTGGATGGCCACAAGCCCAGAGGCAAAAGCACAATTAATTAGAAATGGCAAAGGCCAACAATCAATTACCCACTCTCCCAGATAGGTGTCCCACATGTCACATGTGTGTGAGTGTGATTCACACCTCTAAAAAGAAATCATGCAATGTGTGTGTATGTGTGTGTGCGTGTGTGTGTGTGTGTGTGTGTGTGCGCGTGTGTGTGTGTGTGTTTGTTTGCACCAGAATTCTCCACATGTGAGCCACCACATCTAACAAGCTTTGGGATTAAAACAGAGAGACACGCCATCAGTAATCAATGGCAATAATTTGAATTAACACTAATCACTAAAAAAACTAACTTCAGATCGCCCCCCCCCTCCCCCCACCCCTTTTGATTTTTCTCATTAACCTCATTACACTGTGGAGCGTGCGTGTGCAAGTGGAGCGAGGCCAGGCCTCAGCTGATGGACAATGTCAGTCACAAGCAGACTGTCAATGCTGACCCATGTCTGGTTGGCCTATAGTAGTATTGATCTCGGCGCGTGATGGAAAGACAAGCCGCAGTGATACAGTAACCCTGGATGGCATGTTTCTTTTCTGTGTCACTATGGGAATCAAAGGGCCTTGGGGAACAAGTCTGTGTGATACATAACAGTGCTTTATATATATACACACATACATGGTATGGAGATGGTAATGGTATGGTATGGATACATACATACAGTATATGCAGTATTTATCTGTGTTTCCCATACATTGACTAGATCATGACAGACTCTTTGCCATTTCTGTTCTATTTTGCTGTAAAAATTCTGGAAACTCTGTATATGGACATACACACACCGATATATGGTTTCATGACTATGGATGGTTAGTGTTATGGTTAGACTATGGTTTCATGACTATGGATGGTTAATGTTATGGTTAGACTATGGTTTCGTGACTATGGATGGTTAGTGTTATGGTTAGAATATGGTTTCATGACTATGGATGGATGGATGGTTTCACGTCAAGAGTCAATAATCCCAGAGTGCTGTTCTCCATTATTTTTGTCTTCATATGAGTCTTTTTTGTTTACAAAAAAGAAAATGTAGTTGTATGTAGATCTCTGTTACAGACTGCAGTATTTATGACCACACTGCTTTGGTTAACAGGGCATTTTCACAGTAATGGTCATTGCACACCATGCCCACAAAATGTCGTTTTTTTCCCCCAAGTTTATGTTTTTTGTTCTTTTTTCAACCTTTTATTAGACGGGACAGTAGAGAGACATGGGAAACAACAGGGGGAGAGAGACTGGGAAGGGTCAAGAAATGACCTTGGGTCAGAATCAGACCTGGGTCACTGGGTTTATGGCATGGATGCCTAACCTACGACACTGCGCCCCCTGCTGGTAGGTATCTACGTGAGGCTCTTTTACTTGGTGTAGAGAAAGTGAGTCATTACATTTTTCATTATGTGTGAACTACTGTTTTAGACTGATGATAAATAGCCTAATCTTGAAATGAGCCAATCCCTCACACACACACACACGCACACACACACACACACACACACACACAATTTGTTAATGCCTCGAGTTGCAGATGTCCTCCACAAGAGGGCAGGTTTATCAGGTCAAGCAGGAGAGCTTTTTTTTGAGGCATTAAAAGATTTGATCTTTTGTTCAAAGGCACCTCAGAGGGCCCCTTGTTTTGATTCTAATTAATGCAATTCAACTGACTGATATTAGTTCAATGAATGCATAGGGAGTGGGTGGAGGGTTAGGATCACAGTACCGGTGATGATGATGATGACACAACCTTTAAAATAGATACTCTTCAATGTAATTAAACTTGTTCTACTTAAATCTGACTTATGTCTCTCTCTCTCTGTCCTTCTCTCTCTTTCTGTCTCTCTCTCTTACTCTCTCTCCCTCTCTGTCCTCTCTTCCTTGTAATTCCACCTATGGCATCTATTTTAAGCCCCACGGGTTTCAAACTTGAAAGGACATCACCAGTGGCTTTGATCTTGGTTGAC
>PYXC01001129.1:1967500-2092500 GCA_015244755.2 Tenualosa ilisha
ACACACACACACACCACTGGTAGTCTGCAGGTACTGCTGCAGGAGTAACTCAATGCTGAAGCTTAGGCTTCTGTTACCTGTTTTTACTCTTGCTGTGTGTGCTTACTAGTCTCGTCTCTCTCTCTCTCTCTCTCTCTCTCTCTCTCTCTCTCTCTCGCTCTCTCTCTTTTCTTTGCCATCTTTTTCACTGACTCTTCTCCCTCTATCTCTTTTCTATTCTAATGCTTTTACCTGTTTCTAGCCACAGATCAATCCCCTATAATTCCCTCCCTCTCCTTGGTGCCCCTCCCCCTTTACCTCTGTCCTTTCTGCTCTCTCTGTCTTTCCCTCCCTCCCTCTATCTCTCTCTCTCTCCCTCCCTCTCTCTCTATTGCTCTCTCTTTCCCTCCCTCTCTCTCTATTTTCCTCCCCTATGCTCCCACATCTCTCTCCCTGTGCTCTTACTCTCACACTGGCCGCAGTGATGTGCGTGCTCCTTGAAGTCCTCTCCTTCCTCTCCTCCTCCTCCTCTTCCTCCTCCTCCTCTTCCTTCTCTTCGCGGGCGCGTCTGCTGGGCAGCAGCGGTAGCGCTGGCTGGGGTTCCAGCACGAGGCAGACGGGCAGACGGGTACTGGGCACACAGATGGGGAGACGAGACTGGCACTAACGGGTAGGTGCTCTGCTTTTACCCTCATCCTTGTTAGTTTATATATATGTAAAGCTCCTACAGACTCCCTGAGACATGGACATCACCTGCACAAATATGGGTACGCTGACACATCCACGCACACACACACACACACACACACACACACACACACACACACACTGAAATAGAAATTAAGATTCAAAATGCACTTCTTCTACCACAAAATAAGCTAAATATCAAAAGTATCAAAGTATCAACAGTGTTTAATTCGAATGTGTAGTTGCATGTGGTGTATGTATGCATATGAGTCTGCCTTTTGTATGGTATTTTGATATTGTGGTCTACATGACAATGTGCCATAATACTATTTCTGCAAAAGGTGGATTCTCATATTGGAGAGCCATGTTATGCTTTTAACATACACAAGTAGTGTACAAACAAAGGACTCTGTGGACAACCCTCACCATATTAACTATGGCTAATTCATTTAGTTTGTGCACTGCAAGTTTACAATAGAAGTCACTGGGGAGACTGTAGCGCTGTTCTGCTGAGAATTTGAGTTCAGCTACTTCAAATGAAACGCTGCACAGTGCACCCCATTAACTTAGAACAGCTATGTCTTATTTCCTGTTATGTTCATCTCTTGCCCAATACCATTTTACATGTGAAAGTGTCAGTGCAAGTGATTTGTGGTTTAAGTAAACTAGTTCTTGGAGCTGCAGTGACTCCCTTCTGGGTTATGTCATGTTAATATAAGTGTGTGTGTGTGTGTGTGTGTGTGTGTCGAGGACAGCAGGAAATTCTGTGGGGGTCCGATTGCTGACTTGTGAAATCTGAAAGGTTACGTCTCCCGGGGATTTCAACAACAAGCAAAGCTCAAACAGTCCCCTTTTTAAAAAAGTTCTGAGGCTCTTTTTTGAAGTTTAATTAAAGCTCTAAGGGATAGCCTATTCTTTTTAAGAGACTTCAGAGACTTGTCCCCTGTGGAAGTTACCCATGGATAGGACAAGAAGGAAATTGCTACTCCCTGCCAAGGAGGAAACCCTGGGTTGAACTCAGTTCACATGGGGGGCCCATCTACCTCTGACCCTACTGATTTAGACATTCCAGATTCAGCTGACATAATAAGGAAATGGGTCCATGCACCTAAAAAAAGAAAGCGTGCATTACATGAACTAGCTTGCGGCAAATGACACCAGGCCAACCCACAGTGTTTTTGTGACACTGGGACTGAAAAAGATGCTGAATGGCTGGTAATGAGAGCATGAGAGCACGCTGTTTCCGCTGAGAGAGGGCTGAAGCCTTATCCTCCGCCTTATCTTCTCTTTTTCGGAGGTTGTACACCGATACGGACACCGCCACTGAGCCCACGTCCTTGAGCCCCATTGCTGTTGTTTCAGGTATCTCATCAGGACATCAATTATTAAGGAGCCACTGGAGCGCAGAGACTATAGAAAAGAGAGTGAAAGAAAGACTTAGAATGAGAGAGAGAGAGAAAGAGAGAGGAAGAAAGCGAGTATGAGAGAGAGAGAGGGAGAAACGGAGCTCATTTAGGCTGTGCGTATGGGTGAATCCACTCACACCATTCAAGAGCTGTTTAACCTGGGTCATTACAGCTCCGGAAGGCTTGCATACACACTGCACTCGACAGCTCAGTGTATATACACACACACACCACACACACACACACACTCACACAGCAGTGTTACTTTTCCACTAGGGGCCACTTCTCCTAAGCGTTTCAAGACAAATTTAACTGTCCGCAGAGAGGACAATCTCCCATTAGCGCAGCGGACCGAGCCCTGCAGGCTTCATATCAAACACTGTGATTAAAAGAGTTGACAGAGAGGAAGAAAAATCCACTGGGTTGCTGTGTTCTCACACACGGCCCTAGTTGTTATTTCAAGAGCAATATATGCATCATCACATTTGTGGAGAGTTTCTGTCTCAAGAGAACAGATGATATCCTCTGGGATCCCAGCACAATTCTCACCATTTTAAAGGGCGAGAGGGAACTTGCATAATCTGACTTACTCTGTTGCTGTAGGTCCACTTTGAAACCCAACTCAATAGTGACTGGTGGCCGTGTTTAAACCAGCATATTCAGTTTTACTGTGCAGCTTATGGATTTCAACTTATCATTTGTGAGAACAGAAAAATGAACATGTAAGAGATCTCAATTTATCAAAATTGTGCTCTTCTATAGACAACAAACAAAATTGGGCATGTGCAGATGCTGAAAGAATGATGCTGGTCTAGAGATCTGGTCTTTCCTATTATGAGTTTATTCAGCATCCCTGTGTTCAATTCCATGGTTCATGTAATACAATTACACGCCTTTCCTTATACACACAAAAACAAAAGCAAAAAAAATCTGTGATATCTCAAGGGCACACAGTGGCTGTAGGAGGCCCCATGATCCTTTGGGGACAACTAGGAGGGAAGGCAAGGGGGAAGGGGCCTCTTACAATTTTCCAAACTCTCCCAGCCCTGGCTTTATCCCCTGCTCCCCCCCCAGAGCCCATGATGAATGTGTTTCATAGGGATGGCAGTGGGAGTGAGGCAGTCTTTCTCCCCTCCCGGATCAATAGATCTGGACTGCTGTCTCGATCAATAACAGAGATGACCTTTTTTGTCCTTCTGGAAAGGACTGTAGTTATGATTATTACTGTTTTTTTCTTTGTTTATCTATTTAGACACTAAAAACAGAGAGTTTAATTTAACAAAGGAAATGTAAGAGTTAAGTATAAATCAATGGAAAAAAATGTAAAGCAATCAAGTGGTTTTAAAACCAGAAGGTTGCATCAGTTGCAAACCTATCAATTTCCTCGACCAGTAACAGAGCTGCTTGGTTGCTACATTACGCCAATCCCAGTGTGGGAAACTTTCACAGACACATTCTGAGTGCCATTCTACAGCTCTTACGTAAGCATGTAAAAGACAGAGGTATTCTCAGGGATGAGGGATCACACCACAGGCAAACTATAGAGGCCAGTAGCAGGAAGAGAAATGAGGCACTACCCATCCCCCTACTGCTACCACTCTCTGGGGTGACTTTGAGGAATTATCTGTTCTTTCCGAGCAATCTGGGATGGAAGGAGAAGAAGAAGAAGAAGAAATTAAGTGAGAGGGTAAAAAACAACAGCTATCTGGGGAAGAAGAAGAAGAATAAACAAGAAGAAGAAAGAGAAGAAGAAGAAGAAATTGAGAAGGAATATTAAAGAACAGAGAAGTCTGAGGCTGAAGAAGAAGAAGAAACTAAGATGGAGGTTAGTAAACAACAGCAATCTGTGATGGCGGAAGTAGAAGTAGAAGAAGAAAAAGAAGAAGAAGAAGAAAAAGAAGAAGAAATGAAGTGGGAGGTTAAAAAATAGCTGTCTGAGACAGAAGAAAAAGAAAAAGAAAAAAAAAATTGAGAAAAAAATTGAGAAGGAATATTTAAAAAAACAGAGACGTCTAGGGCTGGAGAAGAAGAAGAAACTAAGATGGAGGTTAAAAAACAACAGCAATCTGTGGCAGAGGAGGAAGAAGAAGAAGAAATTATGAGGGAAAAGACAACAGACAAGGGTGAATTTATGCACCTATAAAGACTCATAGAACGCCTCTGACTAGACTAACTGGCCAGTGGGGAAGACATGGGATGAGAAATGTGTGGTTTTGCTGCCCCTACACTTGGTTGCCAGTGAAGGAGCGAGTAATAAGTGTCTCGTTACCTCATGCATCATGTTGGGATTATCCCAAAGAGAGGAATTAGTGTCGATGGAGCAGATCTCCACACCGCGTCTCTGACCCTGACAGGAGTAATGGTAGCCCTCTTGTTGCCTGTGCACAAGGCTCTTATACCTCCCATACTTCACGTCCTGCCATATCTAATACACAAACTTTGGCACCCAAGACAAATAGCCTATAGAACTCATTTATAGCAGCTAGGCTCTCCGAGCCTTAACTTGCGTCAACATTGATTTGTAGAGAGAGGTTGCTGGGAGACGTTTACATCAAGATGAGGCAAAATTGGCAAAAAATGAAAATGCACAGCAAAAAAGTGCGGACAGCCTGTTTACATTTCGCCGCTGAAATGGCAAGAAAAAATGTACCGCGGCACTAATTTCATTGCATCAGTCTGCAGGTCTGTGTGAACGAGACGGGTCAGAAGACTCTGCAGTGTAATTCCCATTATTAAACCAGATGGTTAAGTAATCGTCAGAGCAGTAAATACAGTCCTTCTGAGCATTTCATCATATGCCACCCCATCTAATATTTCGCCCTGGTAATTATGAGGTGACAGTGCAGCAATCACGGCTGTTATGATCAATTGCTGCGCCGTGTGTGAATCTGCAGAGCTAAGCGAGATGGCTTCACCATATAATCACCCTCCACACACCGTTACCCATAATTCAAACAGACAGAGACCCATGAGGCATGGCAAGGTGAATGGATTGTCTTTGCAGATGCTGTAATTCAGACAGTTCACCTCTTATTCACAGCTGCTCTCTCAGACAGCTGCTCTGCAGATCCATCTCCCCAAAAAGCATTTTGGGTATTGCCTTCTAAATAGGGCCTTTGACAAAGGCAATTAAAGCAACACAAAGCAGCTTTTTGTTTTCATTCTTGCATCTTCAGACTCATTTGGATGACTTGGATAATAGCATCGCTGTCATTGCTGGTAGGCATTGTGAGAGCCTGTCATTGAGGTGATGGTGGCGCAGGGAGGTAGAGGTGTCAGTCGACAAATGGAAGGTTGCAGGTTCGAGCTTGGCTCCATCTGACACCATCAAAGTGTCCTGGCAAGACACTGAACCACAAACTGCTCCCAGTGAGCAGGTTGGCAGCTTGCATGGCAGCCCCCGCAACTAAGGTATGAATGCGTGTGTTGACTGTGAGGCATACATTGTAAAGCACCTTGAGTGCCTGACGATGTGGAAAAGGGCTATATAACTTCTTCCATGTTCTGCGCAGTAACCTGGTGCTTTTTTGTCAGTTTTTGAGGCATCGTGTACACTCTGAATGTTTGAAATTGACAACACACATGAATGCCAATAAGACTAGATTTAAAATTATGGAGTTTAAATTATTATTTTTTTGTTGTTGTTGTTGTTTTGTATATAGTTATTGGAGTTGGAGAGTTTAAACATATTACAAAGCTTGATTCTCATAAACAAAGCAACAACTTGCAGAGTAAATATTTATTTCACTTTCTAGGTCAATGAATTTCTAGTTCCTAAGTCACTTCAAAGTAAGCAAACATGCTTAATGGTAGACAAAGGTTTGTTTCCTGGCTTAACCGCAGGAAGCTTATGGGCTGTTCGTGTGTGTGTATGTTTGTGTGTGTGTGTGTGTGTGTGTGTGCGTGTGTTTGTGTATGAATGTGTGTGTGTGTGTGTGTGTGTGTGTATTTGGCATTGGAAGGGTAAATCCAGGTGAAATACTGAGATGAATGAGATGGAAAAGGGAGGGGAGGAAGAAACCTGTTAGATGGACACAACTGACAGACAAGAGTCGCTTCCTGTTTCTCTCTCCCTCTCTCTCTCCCTCTCTCTCTCTCTCTCTCTCTCACTCCCTCTTCCCCTCCTCCTCTCTCTTAGTCTCTTTCCCTTCCTCTCTGTCTCTCTTAATCGGTCCATCTGGTGGTGGTGTTAGCTTCACACTAATTGATCGCTGCCACTCACAACTCTCACAACACTCAGCCTCAGTCACTTCCATTAGCGCAAAAACACACTCTTCTTCCAGCATGGCCCCATCTTGAAGCCATTTAACCTCACTCTGCCCCCCCCCCCTTCACAAAGCTTGTGTGGCAGCAAGTCTTTATCCACTGACCCGTCAACATATGTGTGACACTTTACTGATAAAGACTCACCTTTTACACAGGTGACTACCTCCAAAACATGCATGCATCCACCTAGTGTGTTTACAACAGGTGGCCCATTATATGGAGCATGAATAGGGCCGTGGAGGTGTTTTGGACTGAAGTAAAATTGCCCGGAAATATTGCCAGGAATGATACGTGCCTGTATTACAAAGGGATGCTATTTCATCATGACTTAGAATACACAAAAAAACATGTTCCAAATTTGCTTTTGTCCCGTCCCAATTGTTTGAACATAAATATGTCAAGAGCTTCGGGTTTGAGTGTATTTTAAGAAAGGTTTATGGTTTCCTTGAGAGCTGAAACCATTTCTGTGTATATTTGAGGGTTTAGTTACTTTAAAAGCCTCTGGGTCAAACGATGCCAAATGAAAGTCAATGCGTTGGCAAGCATCCTGATGGAGAAAGCTCGAAAATCCTCTGCAGCTTATCCAGTGACAACTCAATAGCACAGACAGAAAGGTCTTGCCAAGTTATAAGCACATTATTCGGATCAAAATTCTGACAGAATGAAAAATGTCTGCATCCCAGTGCCCTGAACCCCTTAAAATAAATACTAAAAGTATTACACTTAACCTCCTTTAACTGGCATGAATCAGCCAATCATTAAGTCAGTTCATTAGGTCAGTTAATGGTCAGTTCATTAAGTCAGTTCATTGTCAGTTCATTAAGTCAGTTCATTTAACTTGTGTAATCTGGAACCTGAAAATCTCAAACTGAAAATGTTGCTTCACCTGCCACAGGAGACACTCAAAGGTCATGATCCATCGTCCCAATGTGACGGTGCCATCCCAGCCCAGGGGGGGCCAGAACCAGGAGGAGTGGCAGAGGTCCGAGTGTGTCCTGGGCTACATCCCTGTCGTGTACTACAGTGTCCTCTTGTGTGTGGGAGTACCAGGTAGGAGACAAGCATCAACACATGACTCTGGGGTTGCACATACTACTTATTGTTTGGGTCTGTTGTAGCACTCATTCTATAAAAAAAAAATAGCAGTACTAATTAGCTAATTAACTAATTAAAAATAGCAGTGCTAATTGTAATTAACAAATAACAAACAAGCCCTGAAAACACTCTTAGAACATGAATGAATGAATATGGGATTAAATCGCTCACATGGAAGTACAAACAAGTATGTTTGAAAAAAATAAAACACTATTTCCGAGATTTCTTTATGTTGTAGCGTACATGAGAGATGTTTTTAAGTCCAGACATTTAGCAAGGCTACATATTTTATATATTATGTGTAAATATTTAAATATATTATGTGCATCAGTGTGGTAATTAAGACAAAATACAGAAGTGGGTAAACAGCTATCCAATGCATGCTCATCACATCAGAGTAAACGCCTTTTCTCAGGTGTAACTGTAGGCTCAATATGTAATTTCAAGTGTCAGCCAATTTGGACAGGATCACTACAGAGATATCCTTGTCTCTGTTTACAAAGTTTTAACAGCAACTGACCTCTGACCTTTCTTTGTCATTCTCTGGTTTCTAGCATTGATTCCCATAAAAGTCCAAATTAGGCGACTGTTACATGGGATTTGTATTCTGATTACTGGGGAGTTGTGTTTTGATAACCGGACTGAATCGACTTCGTCAGGGCTTCGTGCTATGACTTCTTGCAAGGTCAGAGACACCGAAGAAGACAAAGAAAAAGTGGAGAGACTTGGAGGTTTTCCTGTACGGTCACAAAGTTTACACATATGGAGAGACACAGAGAGCTGGATATCTTCACCGTGTCAACAAGCTGCTTTTAATAAGATTTTGAGTCTAGTCAGTGATGAAAGCATACCTTGCCTGACACCAGCCAAAATCATGAAAGAGTCTAGGTTCAGGACCTTTTGTTCTCTACTACCCTCTAAGAATTATTACCAGTGAAAACAGAATTATTACCAGTTATTAACAGTGAAATTAAATCTGTACATTAAACTCTTGTATGCTGAGTTTAGCAAACACATTTTTATTGTCTGAAGGCAAAATGCAGATGTTTACATGTATTCCAAATAAGGCACACTTCCACACAGTACAACACTGGTGCTATCAGTGTGTTGTATGTGTGACAGTGCCGCTAACCATATCTCTCCACCTACTGGCGTGAAGCCAGCCTCATAAAAAAAAAAAGCAGATAGGATTGATTCCTGAGTTTTCATTTCTTTGGGAAATTGTTGTAAATTATAGGATGGCCAGATGGCATTCAAGACATATGAAACACTTCATTCAACTCTTGTCATGAACATTTAGACGCAGACATCTGGAAATTGAGCCCAGGTGAAAAATACCACATCTTCCCTTTTTACTGTAAATAAAAATGACCATCAGTGGGAAATGAATGTTCAGTGGAAGCACTGATAATAATAGCCTGTGTTAATGCAAAAGGACAGCATTACCGGATGGATTTTGTAACTCAACCTGTCCTGCTCAGGGTGAAAATCAATTGGCGGTCTTAAATCTGGTTTGTGTAATATCTCTGTGAGAATACAGCAATGAAGGTAATTGCACACAAGGAATCGACATGCAGTTGGTTAATTATCTGGCCAAACAGGGGCCTTGGGTGCAATAGCATCACAAATCACTTGAGCCCTTCTACTTTCAGCAGCCCTCGCCCCTCTCCCACCCAACACACACACACACACATACACATGCACACACACATGCATGCAAGCATGCACGCACACACACACATCCATACACATGCATACACACACACACACACACACACACACACACACACACACACACACGCACACACACCCTTACCCAGTCCTCTCATTCGCCTTGTCCACAGATGTCCCCAACCCAAACCCAAAACAGTGAGGTGTGCAATAAACAGGATACATCTAGTTCACGGCCACTGCCTGACTCATTCACTTTGATTTGTCGGTCTTGTGACTGATGTTCCCCTGCCATCCCACACATTGTGTCCCTGTGACTGGCAAAACTAAGGCTATACCAATGACTAAAAAACGACCAAGGTTGAGGTGATTTTGGACTTCAACACCCAAGCCACAACATTATTCTAGTTCTTGTGGTTCTGATGACGTTTACCTTTTCTTAATCCTTGCTGCATGTTGGGGAATAGCAATGCCTCTGATTGAGTATTGATCCTGTGGATTTAGCAGTCTTTCAAGAGGAGATGTAAAGGATAAAGATGGACTGAAATGGACTGAGGTGACTACTGACTGGAGTCAGTAGTCACCTCATTTGAGTCCTCCATTTGACCTTCGATATCTGTTCAAAGTAAATCAAAGTAATTGATTTTTCTAAGGGGTGAGGAAGAGGAGGATGGGGTGCCGTGCTGTGTCCCCAAGAGCTTTAGTCATATAGGCAACTATACTGACATATACGGAAATGTACTGTAGTAGACTGATTCTCTTCATGGAGGCTATCGCTAAGCTAACCACTGGAGACAGTAATAGATGCTTTGTTTGTACTTTTAACATAAAGTCTCTGTGTCGGCATGTCCCCTTCCATCTCACCTCTAAGTGTTTATGTCTGAGTCTGTTTATAAACAGTTTGTCTTTATCTTTGAACCAACTGAATGTTTGCCTGACTGTCTGTGTGTGTGAAAGTTTCTTCCCATGTAATCCCTCTTCTTGCCGTGTATTCGCTTACCCAGTTTATCCACATTCATCTTACATGTTTCACTATATCAGTTATGGCCTTATTTCTTCTTGGTACACACTCTCTTTTTCTCATAAGCCTATTCTTGTAAAAAGCTCTCATTCTGTCGCATGTTTAATTTCCTGTTTTCGGTCATCCTGTCCTCTCTTGTCTTTTTTTCTCTCCTCTCTCTTATTCTGATCCTGCTATCATCTCTGTGTCCTTTCTGTTTCTGTTATTAACTTATATGCTTGGTTTTATTTCCCAATTGACATTTTGGGTTGTATTTTTATGCTTAGCGTATTTAAGTGTGCTTTATAAATAAACTGACATTGACACAGACACATAATCCCATCTCTCTTTTGTCTATTTTTGTTCTCTGTTCTCTTCCTCTCTGTCTCTCTCTCTTCCTCTTCATTCTCTCTCTCTTCCTCTTCATTTTCTTTCTTTCTCTCTCTCTCTCTTCTTCCTCTCTCTTCCTCATAACTCTCTTCCTCTTCATTCTCTCTCTCTCTCTTCCTATTCACTCTCTCTCTCTCTTTCTTTCTGTCTCTGCCCATCCCGTTTCCTCTGTTTTCTTTTGTAGTGAACATCCTGACGCTGGTGGCTCTGTCGCGACTGGCCTCGCGCACCAAGAAGGCGCTCTACGTGTACCTGCTGGCCCTGACCAGCTCGGACATCCTCTCACAGCTATTCATCATCTTCGTGGGCTTCCTGCTGGAAACGGCGGTCTTCCACCGCGACATGCCAGCACTTCTCCTCCACTCGGTCAGCGTGTTGGAGTTCGCCTCCAACCACGCGTCCATCTGGGCAACCGTGCCGCTGACCGTCGACCGCTACGTGGCCCTTTGCCACCCTCTGCTGCACCGGCAGATAAGCTACCCGGCGCGGGCTCGCCGCATCATTGGCGTGGTGATGGCCCTGGCGCTGATGTCGGGCGTGCCGTTCTTCTGGTGGTCGGACATGTGGCGGGCAAGCCACCTGCCCACGGCGCTGGACTGCGGCCTCATCTGGACGCACGTCACCATCATCTACTTCCTGCCCTGCAGCATCTTCCTGGTGCTCAACTCGCTCATCATCCACCGACTACGCCGACGCCAGCGGCAGTGCCACGAGGAGAACGGAGACCTGTCATCGGCGGCCGCCGTCCCAGCCATGCCTCCCCACCACCGTCGGCGCCTGGGCAAGACCACGGCCATGCTGCTGGCCGTCACGTCAGTTTTTGCAGTCTTGTGGGCACCGCGCACCGCCGTGGTCATCTACCACCTGTACGTGGCGTCGGTGCACCGCGACTGGCGCGTGCACCTGGCCTACGACCTGGCCAACATGCTGGCCATGCTCAACACGGCCGTCAACTTCTTCCTCTACTGCTTCGTCAGCAAGCCCTTCCGTGCTGCCGTACGGGACGTTCTGCTGCTCCGGCCTGGCGGGCCTATGGCTGCCCGCCACGCCCTCCGGCACCAGCAGGTGCCCGCCAATGCCTCCACCTCCTCGCTCTCGAGTGGCACTAAGCGTTCACAACGCAACAGCACCCCCTACCCTCCACGAACAGACACCCAAGCCATGTAAATCAGAACCAATCCCAGTCGAGAGTGAAAAGAAAAAAACAGCGACTCCACATACAGCAGACCTCTTCCACTGGTCAGATGCCAATTAAACATTTCTGGTTATCAAAGATGATGCCAGACACCTTACTCTCTTAAAACCCTCCAGTACAACCAGCAAAACCTTTAACATTCAATTTCTGTTATGCATCCATTATCTGTAGGTCTGATGACAATGCTACTGAAGACTACATCACATGTTAACAGGCTTTCCTAGCAACCCATATTTTGATGCCATGATTATTTTTAATGACCACATTGTTATTGTCACTGGACACTGCAGTTACAGTAATACATTCATGACACAAATCTATCATTCCAAGTCTACCAGACTTTCACTGTCCCAACAGGATGGAAAGATGGATGTCTTTATTTCATTTCATTTGTTTCCATTGTGTAAACATGCACAGTACATCGACATGTTATTTATTATCCTCTGCGGGGATGTGTTGAGATAACAAGGTATTTATTTTTTTCACCTTGGAATTTTAATGTGAATAGATTCTAGCTCCATGAATGGTGTTCATAGTCATGAATGGTGTTTATTGATAGCTGATTTACCAAATACCTGGATATGGTTTTGGTCAGGTGGTGGTTTGTTATTTCTAGTCTTGTGTGTTGTCGCGATGTTTGGCAACTAGTAAACAGGGATGCATTTCCTAAACCCATAGTCGCTAACCAGTTAGCAACGTAGTTGGTTGACAATGGGAAACTGCACTGCAAAAAGTTAGCAACTATGCACCCCAGGTCTGGCAATATTATCGTTGTCAATGCCATTTACAGTACTTCCATGGACCACATCACGGCACATCACACCATCACTTGGCATGATTTCAACTGCGGCCATTCAGCAAGCAGCCAGTGTTGTCAGGTACAGTTTCTTTGTTTTTTTTTTAATGAAAGCCAACATAGCGATCATTAAAATGCACACTGCCGGTGACTCTTGATGTTTCTTTTCCTCTGAGAGAGGGGGCAGATGAGGACCAAATGGGTGTTGAGAGTAATTTTTAGCCGGCTCAATGGCTAAATGGTGATTTCAAACACACACACACACACAAACCAGCCATGCACATAAGGAAAGGAGAGCTCTTCATTTGACCAGGGATGAGCAAACCACAGCTGTTGTTTATTTGTCAAGTCGATGAGGCTTTCAAGAGGATGGGATGGTGGGTGAAGGGGAGGCTTGATCAGTGGGAGAGAAAGAGAAAGAGAGATGGATGGAGAGCAGCCCACTGTCCAAACAATGGCCCCTGCTGCCTTAGATGACCCTTGTGGATGATGTCCTCTTAAACAAGCAAACCGACAGACAGCCTGTCGGCATACCCAACGCCGCGCACCAGGAATGCATTCCCTTCCTGTGAATGATCAAAACGAGAGTCACTTTCATGTGCTTGATCTGCTTTTGAAGGCACAAGGAAGCACTGGCAAAAACATATCACCAAATGACACAAGAGTGTTGAGGAAAAGCAAAGGGAATAAAGCATCTGTGCTAAACCTTAGCATTACTCTAAAACTCATAGTCATCCGCAGAGAGACTGTGAAAGATCACAGTCCCAAGGTGGCCTTTAAGATTTTATTTGAGGTTAAGGTTTAAAAAGTTAAAAAGTTTCACACACTAAATGGCTCAAGGTCTTTTAAAAAAGCGAGGTTATTTATTCACAGATGAGTCTCTGTGTCTGTGAATGCAACAGGAACCAGCAGTTAATAGGTAAAAAAAAAAAAAACCTTTGCACAATGAATGACTCAAACACAAAGTTTGTATGTGAATAAACAACAAACTCCTTTTTTGTGGCTCAAATAACTTTGTCTTTGAGCCATTCAGTGTGCAAACAATGTTACCTTATCCTTTTTGACTATTGTTTCTATGCAGCTGATAAAAAGACGTCCATCTGAATGTGACAGTGTCCTCCTGTGATTTAAGGTCAGGAATTTGACTCATACTTGATACTAGCCATGGCCTTAGAAGAGATGTAATATATGCTCCCATAAAAAACATATAAATTCTGCAGCCACAGTCCCTACATGTTGAATGAATGTATTTACTGTAAACCCCCTTACTCGCTTGCAAAGGTAAGCACAAATGCATCTTGATTAACAGTAATTCGTAATGAGAACTGATGTGGCCTCAGTCTTTTGCCATCAACTGTATTATCTGAGTCAATTAACCAGATGCTTGGAGCACATTTCACTTTTGGCAGGACAGTAACCCGATTATTCTTTATTAGGGAAAGGCAGGACAAGGACATCAGATTGGAGTCAGATTATTTCCACTGACATTGAACTTGACTGATATGTGTTGTCTCTTATATTTATCATGAGAAGAGGGTGCTTTTTATGGGGCTTGTTGTCCAGAATGGCTGATTTATAGTTTACTGTTCCAGTGAGTAACTCATGCCTTGTCATTTCAAACATTTTTGGCTATTCAAACACGCTTTTCAGTGTTTTTCTATTTTAATTGGATTCTTGTGTGTTATTGCACCGTCTGTGGCATGTTTTTCAAAATGGCGGCCGAGCTGAGTCTGTTTAACATGAGGTTGTGTAGAAAACTGTTTATAGCTGACAGCTTTATCCCTTAACTTTACTCTGAGTTTTAATATGTCCCTTGCTTGTCTAAGTGTTCATCCTTTGAAGTAACACACTGTTTATACACTGGAACCTCTAAAAAAGACCCTATCACATACCATTACCCTGTGTTATTAGATAAGTGGCTGCTATTGTAACTCTTTTGTGATAGCTAGATTGCACTTGGCCTGAACAATCAGTGCACCATGTGAGAATGTTATGGTAACACTAGATAATCTGAAATAGCCAGTTGTGAAACAGTCTTTCATTGCCCAAGAATGTCCATAAACACACTTTGTGTTGTACTGGTAGCTATGTATCCTGTATTAGAGAGTTCAAGTTGTGTCATTAAGTATTATAGAGTATTCAAACATGAGGGAGAGAATGTTGAGAAGGCATCAGATATTGGCACTGGCCCAGTCATAAACATTCTGAATCACCTTTTAGCATAGACATGTCAGATCTTCAGCAAATCAAAAATGTCATGTGACTGCATCAGAGTCAACTCCATCTATTCTACATCTATCTATCCATCCACCCTTCTATCTTTCCATCCATTCATCCCTCTCTCCCACTCCTCTACCTATTGTGATTCAGCACTTGCACATGACATGGGAAGGCCAAACACAAACACTCACCCAGCAGAGAGAGAGAGAGAGAACAAAGCTTGCAGGCTAAACAGCATCAGATGGTGTCCCTTCCTTTGAAGATGTCTCCAGCTGTTGAGCCACACAGAGATGGATGGGAGAGAAAAGAGAGAGAGAGAGAGAGAGAGAGACCATCGGGAGAGGAGAGCAACAAGAGGGATGCCGCAGAAATCCCACACATGCTACACTGTGTGTATAGAAATGAAGGAGTAAAGAAGTAAGAAAATGGAATAAAGAAAATAAAGCTGGAAAAAAGCAAGAAAGAAGAAGAAAAAAAGAAAGAAAAATGTCATCTTGTGACTAAATTCACATATAATCATCTTGTAAACTATAACTGACAACAACTTGAAGTTGAGAATTTGAGTGAAGACAACTGTGACACAGAGAAATGGGGGGCGGGGTTAGATGTGAGTTCATCATCCCAAATCGTCCCTTTCCAGGTAAACTGGACACTTTTGTGTGACATCTTTTACTTGTGATTTAACAATCACATCAGCTATCAAAGTCTTTATACTTACATGATTAGTCAAATGTTGTTGTGTTTCTCTCATTTCAGTTATCCTAAGCATGAGCAACGTCTTATCTGATATATCTTGGCAATATGGTCCTCCACCATACCAGGTTTACTTGCATTTTGCACAACCACTCAAACCAGCACATTCACTCCACAAATACTGAAAGTACTGTCTACATGTGCTGCTGTGTGAAAAGGCAGCACTGCTGTTGGTGGAGACCTACTCCATTGCTAATGAGTCGTCCTACCCTGAAGACCTCACAAACAAACAAACAAACAAACAAAGTGACAGAGAAAGCAATTCCTTGTCCTTATTGCACTTTGATACAAAAATGTAGGCATGTGCAATTATGTCAGCATCAGTGACTTTGTTAAACTGTAAATCAGACTTGATATCTGGTTATTGTCAAGTTGCATGTTTAATTCATGTTTTTTTTTTAAATAAATCACATAGAATAGATTGTAGGACAGAAGGAGTAAGTGCTTTGGATTACTCTGAAGCTCACAGTTAAAGGGGCTCTCAAAAACTGCCATCAATCTGATATAAAGATCACATACCCAAGGTGGTTTTGTTTTTGTTTTTTGATATGATGATTTGAGAACAGGAATTTGAAGCATGGGAACTTGACAGAACTATGCATGCACTGGTGAGAATATGGAGGAGAAGAAAAGAGAGAGGACACACTGAAAGCAAGAACTATTTTTCTTCTGCTTGAGAGATAATTATTCGCAAGTCTGAGAACATTTTGCCTTGGGCTGCATCATACACAGTTCACATGACATCTGTATCTCACCTACCAGATGAGTTATGACTTCATCAACACATAGGACAACTACCACGAACCACTGCCATTTAGCCTCACTCGGTCAGTGAACTTGATCCTTCTCCCTCCCAAGGCCATGTTCAATTGTCAGCCTTTCACACCCCCAAAATTGTGACCCTCAGAACGTGACGAGTGCAGACAGAGAATAGTATGAAACTAACTCAGTTGCGGCTGTCTCTTTTGCCCTGGAGGAGGCTTGAAGTTACTTACATTATGTTCCATTCTCTTGAATAGCCTCTACTGTTTCCTTACACTCACTGAATGCTGGACAGACACCTATATGGGCCCCGCCGCCCCAGTAAAGTGATATCATTGAGAAGATCACCATGAGCCCAGGGGGCAGTATAACTGACTAAACTAAAGAAAAAAAAAAAAAGGTCAATATGATCTGAACAAACCTTACCTACACCTACCTACCTACCTACCTTACAAGCCTACTTAGAGAATTATAGAAACAAACTGTGCCCGTTTTAATAGAGTCACATTGATATTACAGGTGAATGGAAATGTCATAGCACGACACAGCACTGTTAAATAGAAAAAGTCATTGCATGGTACAATAATTCAAACTTGTTCTGAGACTGATTTGAGTTGAAATGTATAGTCTAGTTGTTGTGATCTGCTGTCCCCATGTAAAAGAAATGATTCTAAAACACTGCAATAACCGTTTCCTTTTTTTTTTCCTTCCCTTTGCATATTGCCAGTAGCTGAGTCTGAAATGGCATACTGTTCCATATTGAGGAAACGTGTGCTAATTTAACTTGCTAATCTTAAACAGAGCCATTGTTTTAGTGGCCTAAATGGCAAAGTGTGCATACAATTTAGACAACGAGCAGTACACATTCTCTTGATGAAAAATTACACTTTCTGCTCCTGTCCTGTTGTATGCAGAAGGATAAACCAATCCGATATTTGGATAGGATATGGAAAAATACTTGGATCGGGTAAAATTAGCCGATCCATTGGCCGATCAGTTTCCTAAACTTTTAATGATAACAACCCAGCCACGGCAGCCTACTGTGCGCCTCTGTGCGCTCAGCAAAGACTAGACGCTACAGCGTCAATAAAATGATCATAAAGTAAAGGTAATTTACGTTAAATTTTCATGAAAAACCTGCAAATATTTAACTTGGATGGTTACTTGTTCCTGGTTCCTGAATTCAGTGAAGGTTAAGGTTAAACTAATGCAACAGAAAACATAATCAACATCTGCCTGCTGGTTTACAGAGCACCTTGCATAGAAACAAAGTTTGTTTCCCCGAAGTGCTGTAACGTTAATTTCTGTTATAGTAATTTAAAGTGGCAGATGCCTACAAACAGCAAATACAGTATAATGACACTGGCACACACTTGTTTTGAATTATATTCTAAATAACATTTTTTTATATTAATGTCTATGTTATTCTGTTCTATTTTGTCTTGAAAAAAAATAATGCACAGTTAGGTGAGTAGGGCAATAAAGGCTGAGGATGATACCTATCTCCTACTTCAGTGGGGATATCGGATCAGTATCTGGTATCGACCAATATGCAAAGCCTATGTATCAGAATCGGTATCGGAATGAAACAAGTCGGATCGGTGCATCCCTAGTAGGCTATACAGTATAGAGTATGCCATTTCGAAAACAGCAAGTTGGAAACTTGCCAATTTGAAGAGAGGACACTATAATTTTTGTCCACTGGGTGTCTCTCTACCCTCATTTACTGTAAAAGACTCACAAGCTCTCCTGGATCTATCACATAGGCTACACAAAATCATCACTCAGGATAGACAGATAGATAGATAGGTAGGTAGAGAGAGAGAGAGAGAGAGAGAGACCGTGTGTGAGTGTGTGTATGTGTGTGTGTGTGTCTGTGTGTGTGTGTGAGGGAGAGAGAGAGAGAGAGAGAGAGCGTGTGTGAGTGTGTGTATGTGTGTGTGTAAGTGTGAGAGAGAGAGAGAGAGAAAAGGATATTTGGGTATCTAGTAGCTTACACTCACAAAACACTGCACAAATGACATATAAACATGATTACATTTCATGCGGACTATTTGAACTATTTGATGCATGATGCACTATTTGATTCAGGCCAGTAATCTCTTGAGACTAAAACTAAAACACAGATGTCTCTATAATGTGTTTTGTCAATAGGCATGTTTTTCTTTGAGGTTTGCATGAATGCAAATGACTTTGTTCAACAGCATATTTTTTGTGATGCTGTGTATGAACTCTGAAACCCATGCGGAAGATCAGATCTATGATAAGGTATTTCAAAGAAGGATAGAAAGTTAGTTGAACGAGGAGCGATTTCTTATAGTTTTGTATTTTATTTTTTGTTTTTATTTTAGCCTACTTCTGCTGACAAAGGTCTCTACTGCGGCTCAGTGGCCTCTTTGCCACTGTCTTTGGTCTCTCTCTATCACTTGCTCTTTCCTTCGGACGAACACACACACACACACACAGACACACATACACACACACACACAGGAGAGCAAGAGCGAGCGAGCAAGAGATTCTTCTGCTATCAACACACAGGTGAGAGGGGTGGGGTGGCGAGGAAGAGAGAGAGAGAGAGAGAGAGAGAGAGAGAGAGAGAGAGAATAGCGGTGAGTAAGCGCTCTCGGGCTAGAGACCAATTTTACTGCATCAACTGAGGTTTGCCTCATTCGAAAACTTGTCTAAGCCCATAGGAGGAGCAAAGTCGTGCACATCGAAGGACTGCGCATTCAGCAGTAGCCTAGCCTACTTTTAGATTATCGCTACACTACATAAAGGCAGCATTGTTTCTATAGAGTGGGACCCTTCCTACCTTCTGCTTACTAGAAATTCTGGTTGTTTACCGCGCCGCTGTGCACATTGGATGCAGAATGTCGAAAATATTTGTCTTCTGCGTGTGGAACAGGTGAAATTCTTTTTAGGACTAATCATACAAGATTGAAGATTAAAGAAAACATTTCAGCAAATTACCATTTCACAGGTATGCTACGATTCCGTTTGAAAAATAATGGTAGCCTGGCAATGCGTAATAGGGATGTGAATTTTGTTTGTAATACCCTTATTTTAAGTCATTGTGAAATGCAAATGTTATAAATCTGATGAAGAAAAGTTAAAACTTCAGAAGACTTTGGAAGGATTAAGCGAAGAATAGTTTTGAGGGAGTTGTCAGACATCGTCCTTTAAATCAGTCCCATTTTTATCCGAAAGGCAGTAGTTTTGCCGCTTAGGCTATGTGCCAAGTAATACGAATGCCAATTTAATTTTGTTGAGCTTTATTAATATTTTAGTTCACACATTATCATCTATTTCGTGTTATTACCATTATCCACCTGCCCAGGTCATAGATCATTTCGCGAGGTAGAGTAAGTCCCGCCTCCACTGAAATGTCATTGGCTAAGGCTCCGTGTTCCGCGATTTGCTCCACCGTTTGTCATCTTTTAGCAAACAAGCCATTCTGCCAACTTTTGGGGACATCTGTACTAGGCCTATTACCGTTTCCTTACAGCATAGACACCAGTAAATAGATTCTATCATTACTGTGTGGTCATCTTGACAGTTCCCTTTTACAAATCATATATTTTGTGTAGTCTTTCATGGCTGAAAACTAATAATTAAACTAACTGAATTAAAGGGTAAAACATTGAAATTCACTTTACAGTGAAATGTTGCAAATAAATTGGACATAAATTAAAGAGTAGCAAGGCACATTTAAACATGTTGTTCAGTGAATCTCACAAGCTGCTGCTCTACTCGTTCAGTGTTAGATTTCAAAATGACCTTTAAAGATTCAGATTGATTTGCACTCTTCTATGTGGTGTTATATTTACTTTGGAAATTCCAAAGGGTGAACAACACCAAGGCCATGAATAGTTTTGTGTCTGGTGTTGGTTCAGAGGACATAATCAGTAACTCTGCAAACATCCATAAGTTAGCAGTAGGCCTACATGACCTGTACATTGATAGAGAACGATAGAGAACAGTGTCAGTCATAGAGATATGCGAGTAATATACCCTGTACTAAAAGAGTCATTTCTTGGTGGAGTTTCCCAATGTTTTCTTTAAACAGGCACTCTTTTTTGTGATGAACCTTTTTATATGAGAAAGAAGTGTAATTATACAATTACAGTTTACTGTTTTCACATAAACAAACAGTTCCTTAGAAGATAAGAGCCTCAGAAGATAAGAGATGGTAGCAGGGATTAGTGACAATGGAAAGCAGATTACAATGTTACTATCAAATATTCGTATCAATTGTTTGGATTTTCCAAGCTATAGCTCTAAACAAGAATAGATTTTTTTTTCTTTAAGGTTTTGAATGGAGAATTGAAGGTCTACACCTGGATGGTGGCACATTAAGGTGAAATCAAAACATTTTTGGAAGCGTACCCTGCTAGAAGCAGCCTAAGGTGACCTAGATTAAGATTGCTACGAATTATTACACTAAGTAGGCAGAGGCAGGGGCTGGGTTGTATGTTAACTTCTAGTCGAGAGATTAAAGACAATATATAATTCAGTTCAATTGCATATATTAGTTGCCTGTTTGGGATGCCTCCCCAAACCATATGTGATGTACCACATGAGTGATGAGGGAAGCCAGTATGTGCGGTTAGGCCTTGAGATTGAATTTATTTAAAACCATTCAAAGAGGTAGTGTAGAAATGTATAAATGAGGTGTGATGTGTGAGGATGTAAGGTTGGTTAACAGGTACTCTTACAGTATTAACTGCCATACTAAGTGCTCCAATGTTTGGGAACAAACTCAACAGAATCCCAACTTCATTAACTCTCTGGATTCACTCAGTACACTATGTATACACCATACGTTATGTACTGAGTGAAACCAGAGAGTTAATGAAGTTGGGATTCTGTTGAGTCAATCTAATAAGGACTGAATATTTGACAAGTGTCAATGTCACCATTTACATTTCTGTGACACCATGAAGTTCTTCCACATAGGAAATGCTGTTCTAGAGTATTGATGTGACGAGGGTGGCGTACGGGTCTCGCGTCAGAGCCCTGCCTCTCCAGAAGGATGTGAGTTGGCTCTGGCCCCATTGATTTGGTTATGAAATAACGCTTTGTAGTGTCCATTACATGCCAAGTCTGTTACATGGGTTGTTATTTAGGTAATGTGGGTTGTTATTTAGTGCAGCTTATAAAGGTCACTGTAGCAGCTTGTGTATATTTAATTTGACTGTATTTTCATAAAGTAAGGTTAGCATGTTTGTTCGTCACTTCATTTCCTCAGTCTTCTATGACACCATTGAAACATCTGTCCTGTACACAAATTTAAATTCAAGGTAGAAAAAAAAATGTGATCAATGATTTACAAAAGTCTTGGGACACTTTTCATTGTAAGAGCGTCAAACCAGCCCCCACCCAACAATAGGGTTGGGTTTCTACCATTTGTGGAAAAACAAATATTTGATCAGGGCGACTCTTGGTAATGACCAAGACTGGTTTATGGTAAGAAAATCACTGGGGTGACTCTGGGATTGTCTGTGTGCTTTTGTTTTCTGTGTTGACATAGCTGTCTGTTCTGAGGGGTGTGTTTGGTGATTTGGGTGACACTGAACACCAAGCCCATTGCTTTATAGCTGTGTCCAATTCATCATCAGACTCATTCCTCTCCTCTTGTGTCTCTGTGTTTGTGTGTGTTTTTTTTTCTAAGTTAGGAAAATGGCAGCCATGGAGCTTTCATTCACAAGAGTCCGCTTGCTGCTGTTTTTGGCTGTGGCCTTCTCTCTCCCAGACTGCTTTGCTGCTAATAAAACTACTGGCGGACAGCCCCAGGGCTGTGGCGCAAATGTGGACTCCCTATACTACAACTTGTGCAACCTGAACGCCGTGTGGGGCATCGTGGTGGAGGCCTTCGCCGCGGCTGGTCTAATCAGCTCAATTGTGCTCATCATGGTTCTCCTGGCCAGCCTGCCCTTCGCATCAGACCCGGGGCGGCGAAGCTCGATCGGTCTCCACACCGGCTTCCTGGTGTGCACACTGGGCCTCTTCTGCCTGACGTTCACCTTCGTGGTGGGCCGCGACTTCTCTACGTGTGCCTCGCGCCGCTTCCTCTTCGGCGTGCTGTTCGCTGGCTGCTTCGCTTGCTTGGTCCTGCAGGACGTGCGGCTTAACGCGCTGGCGCGGCGCGATGCCGGACCTCGCGGTTGGGTGCTCTGCCTGGGAGCACTGGGTCTCTGGCTGGTGGAGGTGATCATCAACACCGAGTGGCTGATCATCACGGTGGTGCGCTACCCGATCAATAGCACGACGAGCAGCGCCATCCCGTGCAACATCGCCAACGAGGACTTCACCATGGCTCTTATTTACGTCATGGCCCTGCTCCTGGCCGCAGTATTAGCAACACTGCCTGTGTTCGCCGGCCGGCACAAACAGTGGTGGGGGGAGGCGGCGTGCGTACTCACCACCGGCCTGCTGTCGGTGGGCATCTGGGTGGCATGGATCACCATGTACACGTACGGGAACGCACAAGCCGGTGGCCCCACATGGGATGACCCCACAATGGCCATCGCTCTGGTCGCCAACGCCTGGGTCTTCCTGCTGCTCCACACCATCCCGGCAGTGTGCAACATAAGCACAGACGAGGAGGACCAACCGAGCTTCCGGGAGGACCTCTACCAGAACCGAGGCGTAGGCTACGAGACCATCCTGAAGGAACAGAGCTCACAGAGCATGTATATGGAGAACAAGGCTTTCTCAATGGATGAGCCCAACTCAGGTAGATAATGTCATCATCTCATACATGCTGTCCCTGTACTCTCACATTCACATTATCTCCAGCTGTAATGAGAAATATTGTGGAGATAATGTGGATAATGTGAAACTTCATTTGCTAAAAATAGATGTGCTTTGAATACCACACGTATTTGAAGCCTTGTTCTTGTAGCTTGAATTTTTTTCATTATGTTCTGTTCATATGTGTTTTTTTAATAATATAACCATCCTCCAATTTGGTGAATTATTCACATCTGATGTTTAAGTACTGTTAAGTTTTGTGTCAGATTTATACGCATGATCGTTCTGAATTTGTTTCAAACTGTACTTGATCTAGTAAGGTGTAAATAGAGAATACCACACCCATTTACACAAATGCTGATAGGATTCAGAGAAACTTTACTTCAGCTGAATATAGAACATAGTTATGACTTATCCCAGCCTGATCATACCTCATGCTTTTTATCTGATCATGGTTAATACAGAGTTAGGTCAACAAAATACCATAAAAGTCCCATTTGGATGGAAACCTCAGCCATTTCAAAGTCAAATACTTTCACAAAGTCTCAAAAATACTTGTCTTATCGGCAGTGCTTAACATAGAGAATCACCGCAAGGAATTCAGGAGGCGGGGGATGGGTGGGGTGGGTGGTGGAGTACTGGTCAAAGTTTGGTCTTGATGCAGAGGATGAGAGGAGGAGGTCTGAAGGAGGGCTGCCCCCCCCCCCCTCACAAAAAAGGCACCAAAACATCCTGAAAACTTGGCTCAGGTTTCAGATGCTGCTGCTTAGGCTCCTGAATTTGATATGCTGATGTTGTAAAGGCACTCAAGGCTGGGTATCTGATCAGACAGATGGAAGTTCAGTAAGAACACTGCGTCCCTCTGTGCCTCTCTCTTTCTCTCTCTCTCAGGCTGCCTTTGATGATGGGTTTGGATGCCTGCCCCACACCACACAAACACACACATATACACACGCACTCTCTCTCTCTCTATCACACACACACACACACACACACATTCGCACACCTTTATAATTATAAATCCAAAGCCAAATTGGTTCATACACAAATGTACTTAGAGGAGGTAAACTACAGTCAAGGTGTTTTTATGGCCAGATAATAGCTGGGTTTACATTCAACGTATTCGCATTTCATATTCGCATTAACAAAAAGTTGGCTCAAGAATATGTGTGTCTGCAAGCGTTTCCATCAACTGTGTAATGCGAATGAAAAATGAACGTTGGGCTAATCAAGTGATGTCTTCCAACCAGCTGTGGGATCTATGGACAGTAACGCGGTAATATGCGAATATACGCAAATGAAACAGTTTCTATTGACTTTATTCACATTATGCCTTATTTGCATCAAGAGTTAATCCACCCTCTTATATTTTATATTTGCATTAGGGACTGATGCGAATTTGCAGGTGTTTCCAGCTGAGGATTTCTTCTTCACATAAATTATATGCGCATCAACTAATTGGATGGAAACCCAGATAATGTTTTGCGCAGTTCAATTCCAATGACAATACAATAGAAGCCCGTTTCTACTAAATAAAAAGAGAAGAAAATGGACTGTAAATGTTGTCGTAATCATGACAGCCATAATTATGAGAAACAAAGTCAACATTATGAGATACAGTCATACTGAATTCATAATACTTCTGAATAATGATGAGATTTAAATTTATATGTGAATAGTTCATAACTTTAAGAGCTGGGGTCCCAACTATGTGTACCACATTGATGACAATATGTTCAAACCATATGGGGTAACTGTAGCGACTCTGACTTGAAGCATACTAAACTACTTATGAATGTCAATTTAATCTCATATGACTTTGAATCCCATAATTATGACTTATGTCATAATCTTATAATTTTGACTTTTTATCTAGCCTAATTATGACTCATATATCTCATTATTGGATTTCATGACTTTGAATCTCAAAATTATTACTTTGAATCTCAAATCCACTCTCACAGTTTCCACCATTAAAATGCAGTCTAGTTGTGACCTGCTATTCTATTTGCAAATATTACCTCTGGGTTCAAATATACCATATTTCTGACCTCATTCCTACTTAAGAAAAATCATTTGATCTAGGGCAGAAGTGGGTTACTGAAGTAGTAGATGAGGTTGTCTTATTTTAACAATTAATTCATCTCTTACCAAATACCCATGCTATTTTAGTAATAAAATGTACTACATACACATTACATTTTGTGTAGAGAAAGTAGCCAGTATAACCTTAGGACACACATTTCTTGTTCCACACAGTGAGCCACATCTCTTGAGCTGTCTCTCAGGTCTTGTGTTTGCGTTGCTGTGTCACCGTGGTGACCAAGGCGTGGCAACAGTATCATCACGGGTAGATATTTCACAGAGGGACCAGGCATTTCAGCTTCCCTTGGGGTCCTCAGTCATTTTCAGTGGCGCCTGTCCATTTTTTTTTATGACAGAAAAGCTGTGGTCAGGCTTTGAGTGTACGCTTTTCCCTGCAGTCTGTCCACACACACACACACGCACACACACACACACACACATACACAAAGTAAAGGCTTAGTGAGGCTTGTAAAAAGAATGCTTACAAGAGTAACTGTCAAGGACAGGTTGACCCTGTCTTGTCTACTCTACAGCACAAGCTCTCTGGCTGTGAGACATATCACATTCAATATAGCATTCTTAGTTCACATTTAGCTCATACTGAAACAGAATTACCATCTTTATATGATGTATGGCATTGGCTATACCCCATATGGACAATATTTGCAGGAAAAACACATTGGTCACAGTTATATCATCATGTTACCAATTTAACACTCTGCTGTGCTGTTGATTTTTGTGACCAAATCTTGCATTTGAAGGTAAATGCTAACATCGATGTACTCTTCTGTCAGGTCACAAGCCTGTGTCCCCCTACAGTGGTTACAACGGGCAGGTACGCAGCTCTGTGTACCAGCCCACGGAGCTCGCTCTCATCAGCAAGGGAATCGGCACTGTAAGTTCATGTGTTAGCCTTTGAGAACGTCCCTGTACTGGCATTCATGATTTGCTCTTTTTCCTCTAAAATATATAAAATATGCATCTGTTGCTATCTATGCTATATGCTAAATGCTATCTGTAGTTACCATTAGAGACGCTTATATGTAAAATGATTTAGTCCACTTTGTGATTTCTAACACAATTTACTGTAGACATAGTCATTGATTCCTGTATTTCATAACAAAAAAGATTATTATTCAAATTTATTTCTGTGTGTTTGATGTGAGAGTTGAATTGTGTGTGAATAGATGAGAAGGGGTATATGCCTTCTTAGAGTCTGTGTGTGTGTGTGACAGAGTGTGTTTGTGTGTATGTGTGTGTGTGTATGTGTGTTTGTGAGAAAGAGGAGAGAGAGTGAGAGAGGATGTGTACTATGCGTGTTTGAAAATTGAATTCTTGGAGCATTTGATGTATATATGGATATACATTTGTTGGATGGTGTGTTTGTGTGTGTGTATGTAAACCTGTCTAACCCTAACACCCTAATTACAACCTGCTCCACCAACCCCCTCCCCCTTACCTTTCCCTCTCCCCTCCCTCCCCTTCCCCTCGTAGCAATCAGAGACGCAGTCATATGACATCCCCCGTGCCACCATCACCCCCCCAGCCCAGAACGGGGGCAGTAGCCCCTCTGTCCCCCGGCAGGAGGCTACCAGCCAGGCCAGCAGTGTAGGTCTACAGGCTCTCTTTCGTCTCCTGAGGCCTGTCCTCTGTCTCCTCAGAGGCTTATCCACTGTCCAGTGGCAATCTGTCCCAGCTTCGCTGTCCACTGTCTACTGTCCACTCTACCCCTATCATACTCTTCATACAGATGACATTTTGCAGTCAAGTTATACCTGAGATTGAGAATCTGAATGGCTACATACATTAGCCAGTTATGACAGCTCCAAAAAATAGCTCTACAAAAACTTCACTCATATTTTCTTATGAAAATATTGATTATACAGAGCTATTTGATGTGCAATTATATTTTGTTGCTACAAAATTATAAATATTTAACCATTCAGACTGCAAAAATGTCATTCATCATGTATCTGAACAGTGGTTAAGAATCATCAGTGGATTCCATTCTAGAACTTTCCAGAACTTGGTTTTGGGGAGCTCTGCAGCATTGTGGTGGTTTCATGTCGGCTATACTCTTTCTCTATCACTCTCCTTCAAGCCTATTGGATTCTTCCTGTCTTTCCAGTTGTCCTCCTGGTGTCTTTCTTTATGGGGCTACTTCTCTCTCTCCCTCTCTCTCTCTCTCTCTATCAGTCTCCCACAGTATATCTGATTTCATTCCTGGAATGTGTCTGTGCACACATTTTCACTGATTTTGTCAGAGCCACTTTGACTGGTTCAGTAATCTCATAGGAGCCATAGATTTCTCACAGTCACTTACCCTCTCTCACAGTTGCTCTCACAGTAGAGAAAACAAATGATGAAAATATACACAACGAAAGTGAGTTTCTGGGACCGTTCAGTTAGCGTTAGCTGCCAGCACATGATTCGGTCAATGTTGTACAAAATGTTCTCATTGTTCTTCCTACTGTCAGCACTCGTCGACCATGAACAACAGGCTCATGGGTTGAAATACTCTGGAATATCCCTTTAAGTAGCATTGGATACAGTGAGGGATATTTTGGCAGACCAGTTTTGATATCCATCCAGTTACTTGGTTATAGTTAACAAGTATTAGATACTGGTAATACTTGTAATCCATTCACATACAGCATACAGTTGACAGATTCTATTTATTCCATTCTATGAGAACTGTGAGAGCATGGCTCAGGTAGACTGCATGCAGTCGGTTGTGTTGAAGCCCTGAAAGGTTACAGATATAGACACTTATGTTGTTTGGCCTTCATGTGGATGACCTGATGTTATATTCTGGTGTTTTTCCTCTTTCCAGGGTAATGGCCTACACAGGAATGTACAGTGGTAAAACCCCTACACAAGACCTGCCACGAAATTTACTGTTCATGCACATTGTTTTTGTCCCCCTCTTTCACAACCTCTGAAAGCATTTCACTGTCATTTCAAGGATTTAAGGCCACCAACAGAAAGACTGAAAAGACTTTATCTGTAGTGACTGGATCAATGTTCAACCATTTCAGCTATCTCCACACACACACACGTGCACACACACACACACACACACACACAGACACACAGGGGCACACACATACGCACACACACACAGAAAGTGGAATGCTTATCTCTTGATTGAGCATCCTATCACGACTCACGGGCAGGAGTGCTGCTTAAGGCCAGACCTGGTTGAGCACACAGCACACAACTCCTGTCCCTTGAATGAACCTACACAGACCTGAGAATACCAGGCCTGCCGCTGGATTCGAAGAGATAAGGTTGGCTATTCACAGAGCACACCAGCGCATTCGACTGTGGGAAGGGGGTCAAATATCAACTTATGGTGATAACACACTGGTTGAAAGTCTAAAAGCTGCCGTCATTATTTCTCCTCCTGTCAAAACACTTGTTCACAGGCACACAATGTGCCTGTGTGTGGTAGAACCCCACAGTCTTACCCCACAGAACTAATATTGAGGAGCACAAGCACAAGCACTAGAGCATGGTGGTTGAGGACACTGAGGTGCTACATGCATGATCCGTCTGGGAATCACACAGTTACTTAAGCATATGAAGTTGCTTGACATATTTAATTTAACTTACCGTATCCATTATCGTTTGAATTAATATGTTAAAAATTATATTTCACGCATATGTATATATTGAGATCAAGGTTTGCTAAGAAATTGCATGCATGAGCAAGCTGTTGTTTGGGCGCATGACCATCCACAATCATGTATATACCGTTTCACTCAAAAATTTGTCAATTTCTGCACCAGAGTTAATGTAAATGGAAATAAGATTAAAAAGGTCATGAAGGATCTATATTGTATTAAATTTTAAATATATGGGTAAATAAAACATCCTTTTACAAGTTGGTTTGTTACGTGCCTTTGCAAATTTTAAGTATAGTCTTTTGAGTTTTATTTTATATTGGTATTTTATTGTTTATATTTATTTCAGCAATGAACACCCATACACCCATACAGCACTCTTATCTTTTCATCATTCACACACACATGCTCTTTCTTTCTCTCTCTCTCTCTCTCTCTCTCTCTTTCCCTGTCTCTCTCCATTCCTCCTCCTGTCCTTTTTCTCTGTTGTTGTCTGCGCTGGCGGTCTGTTGAATGTGAATGTCTGGCGGAAGGGTCAGGATTAGGGCGATGCCACCTGAGGTGAAGTGGTGTCCTCTTTACTCTTTGGTCACCGGAACGGCCAGTTCCGTAGCGGGATTGGCGCCAGATCTGGCCCGGAGTCTCTGCGAGATCGGCTTAAGGTCACCATCCACAGAAAAGGGAAGTGTACGGTGAATGGAAAATTATCACCTCTTTTCCCCTGCCCGCCTCCTCCTCTGTAGACTGCAGACCATTTGCATCCTCCGCTCTGATAAAATCACAGAGTTTTTGTCCCTAAGGGTGGGTACCGTGAGTCGGACAGAAGCTAGAAAGTTCCACACGGAAGAACTTCAGAAGGTTACATCAGACACAAAATTGACAATGCACACGAAACCCTCACACGTGGCTAACAAATACAAATTCAAGTTGTCATCATCGGTCATAATAAAACTTAATTCTGTGAGGTGTGAGATATAAATATTATTATTCTTTTCATCATTTTCAATTGTAAACAACTGTGAATATTTTTCAGTGTACAGGGGGACCTATTATTATTGTGAAGCCTTGCTCAACTATCTGTGATTTGTGTTTCAACCTTAAGGAAATTATGCTCAAAACATTGTTGGGTATTGTAATGAAATATCCAAGAATTCACAGCAAACAGCTTCTGAAATGTAGCGACAGGACTCATTCTCTGTGCTTTTTGTTTGCCCTGCAATTACACTGATGACTGAGGTCACCAGTACAGTTGTCTCTTCCATTTGAATAGATAAGGCTGAAGTCACATATCAATGTTAGTCTATATGAGGGGGGATCACACTATGGTGTACCATGTCAAATAGTGGCAGACAAATGCTTTGGCCTAAAGCATGCACATAGAGTACACTGGTGATGGCTTTAGTTATTTGGCAGAATCCTCAAACTGAAAGCTTTGCGAATGAGAAGAGCCAGAGTTGTCTTAAAACAGTGGTGGATTTTTACTTGCGACAGTGATGCAATTACTTGTGCAAGTTTGCATAATTTGGTATAGCAACACAGCTGACTCTTTCTATCACCCAGGGGCTTTTATTCTTGTTTTCCAGAGCCTTCTATTGGAACAGCATTGACACAAATGGAAGAAACACGGTTTGCATAATTTAAGCAAGGTTTGGACATTATCCCAGATAATGTCAGACGGGCCTACCATCCTGACACCAGGATTCACGCATTGTTTATACTTACCAAAACAAGTGTTAAGAGGCACGACTTCAGAGGGTGTTCCGTGCTTTATCAAGCTGTTGCATACCTGCCAACATTTGAGGAGCAAAATCTGGGAGATTTTCCCAGGGTGGGGGGGCTTGTGGTCAATTGTAAATGTGCCACATCTAACGACAAACAACAGTGACGTTAGCTTTTTACTTTTCGTATCTGCTGCATACACAGGGAGAGCCTCAGCGCAGACAAATGAATATGATCAGACTGCATTTTATATGTGACCTTGCAACTTGAGAACGTTGCACAAACATTAATTTCATTACTCATAGAGAAATTTAGGTCTTGTAAATTATGGACGATTCCTGGGAAAAATTGACAAACAGGTGGGGGGAGGGAGATGGGTCTGAAATATGTGAGAAAAATGTTAAAAACGGGAGTGTTGGCAGCTCTGAACTGTTGTGATTTATGCTTAAATTGTTGTTCTTAGTTGAAATAGAAGAATTGAAGTATGAATTGGAATTGAAAGAATTGAAAAATGAAAATTTAGAGAATCTTTTTAAAGACTGAGAGCACAGCTCTAGGAGCAGAGATATGCATAAGTGTCATATGGAGCGACAGTTTGTTATGTGGACGTCATGTTTTCAAATGAGATCTAGAAGTTTCACAAACTCTGGGGAAGAGGACTGTAGAGAATCATTAACACTGCACAAGTTTTGAATGAGCAGCATATGGCCAGAGGCTGTGATATTGATACTGCAGTTTAACCTTTCCAGTTAACCCATAGGATCATAGGTTGAATGCAATACTAAGATTGGCTTTAGTACTGTGGAGCTAAATGTTTTCCTAAAGTATATTAAAAAGGGTGTATATATATAACAACTCCGAATAGTAGCGTCAATCAGTGGGGATATGACAGCATAATTATATCTCTTCACCAAAATTATTCATCAAGTCTCTGCAAAGTTGACCAGAATTCTATTTTAGTCTGAAATAACATGACATGACAATAAGTTGAAAACAAATAAACAACAAACACCAAAAAATAGATTCAGCAAAACAGTCTTATTAAACACACTCAACTGTGTGCCAGTAAATGTTGTCATAATTGTAGGCCTACATAATTAGAGGCCCCATATGCAGAGGATGCACAGAACCAAGTTAGGCAACAGCTGTTCCAGCTGGAGCTCTGTCAATCACTGCCTGGAAGCTGTAACCATGGAGAGCGCTTATTATGGGATGGCTATTATGGCTGTTTGTATCATGTGTGGTTACCCTTGGTCACTGCTGGATAGAAAGACAGGATAGCAACTGACTGTGTCTCTACTATTTGAATGCTATTTGATTAGCCACCTGTACAAATTTCTGAGATATACAATTCCATGTGAGTAACATTGTCTCACTGGATGGAGGTCATCAGTCATCAACACACACACACACACACACACACACCAAATCCACAACTCTTCATATTCCTAAAAATATACATCCAGTCTAGGGAGACTTCTCTCTCCCAAGTCTTTTGAGTATAACCAGAAGTCACCTCAGCTCCCTCAAACTCCCCTCAGCACTGCTATGAGCCACTCTATGAGCCTGCTATGAGCCTCTCACTTCATGGGCTCTCCTCTGATAACATCTGAAGTAAGGCATTCTCTTTCTCTCTCTTTTTCTCCACCCTCTCTCTGTCTCTCTCTCTAGCTGTATTTTTGTCACTCTCTGTTCTCCTCTTTCTTAGATGATGATAAATGCCACAGGGTAGTACTGCAGGAAAAGCTTTTTTATGTTTTCATTTCTAGGTCACGGATGCCCAGAAAAAAAAAAAAAAAAAAGACAAAAAAAAAACTCTCACAAAAGGTTGACCCTCCCGTCAACTCTAGCCATAAATCAAAGTGACGTATAAAGAACAGGTGTTACAGTAACACATTACGTGAAAACAAAAAAAAAACACACCTTAGGTAGATACGCTTTAGAGATAAGTAAGAGACTGCAGACTGCAGTTGTCCTAAACAAACTTAGAACTAAAAAGGGGTCATTCGAAACTAAAAATGTAGGCTATTATTGTTATTTATTGTAGTGTTTGAATAGTATTTCCTCTGAGAACTTACAGTGATTCACTGGTTTATATTACACAGAATACAGCCCAAAATAAATGTAACACCACACGCTATATATCACTAGAGCATATAACACAAACCACATGATTAATTACACAAGAAAGGTCCACTGCTGAAAATGAAGAACCCTAAAACGCTTAGGAGGGACATGGGGATTTAGCATACAGTCAAATTCAGCAGGTCTAGTCGCTGTAAGATACATAAATTCCCAACCATACAAATTCTCAATGGAACAGTCAGACTGGTACGGTTAACTGTAGGAAACACAGTCTGAAAGGTGATTTATGCAGCCATTGAATGACACAACAACTCTAATTATAGGCTAACTGTCTGTGCTGGCTTGTTTATACAATAGGCTTGATCTGCGTTAGCATCCACACATCCCATATGCAAGTATGCGATTACCAGTGTGTGTGTGTGTGTGTGTGTGTGTGGTGTGTGTGTGTGTGTGTGTGGTGTGTGTGTGTGTGAGAGAGAGAGAGAGAGAGAAAGGGTAGAAAAGGAAAGGGAGAGGGAGAGCCTGTGTGCGTCTAGATGTGTGTGTGCGTGTGTGTGTGTGTTGTGTGTGTGTGTGTGTGTGTGTATCATGGACGGTGTGTGTGTGAGAATGTAACCGATGAACTCCATCCAGTGAGTTCTGATCTGGCTCTGATCCTGGGCTCTTTGGCACCGCTGGGCCTGCAGTCAAAGCCCCTCTGTGCAGTGGAAAAAACAACAACCACTCCCCAAGCCCCACACCCCAGGCAGCTCCCCCCCATCCAGTCCCTCTCCTTCCCACACTCCTCTTCCTCCTCCTACCACACCCACTAAAACCTGCACTATCAACAGCACACCCACCAGGCCCCACGGTGAACTGAAAAATACAGGCCAGAGCCATGTCAGGAGCCCATAGACTTTCCTTTACATTAACTAAACACACAGACACTCGTACACACACACACACAGATACACACCACACACACACATACATACATGCACACACACACACTAACCATGCCACCCCCCCCCCCCCCCCCCACCCCCCCTTCTTGGTCAAGATAAACATTTCAAGTCTGGAGACCATTTCTGGAAGTTTCTCCTTCAGCTTAGTGTTTCTGTGTGTGTGTGTCTGCCACTGCATAGGCAGAATCAGGAAGCTTGCTGACTGTATAAACAGACGTAAAGCAGTAAAGGATACATGCATTTGCAGTGATTCTCCTTTCATTACTGTCTACTTGTTAGGTGAACATATAGCAAGGTTTCCTTTTTTGGAATACTTTATGTTATGGCATAAGAAAGAAAACCTTACAGGAAAAAAAACTGCACCAAAAAAGAGGATTTAGTAGGAGTTCAATAGCAACCACAACTCCCAGTCTCTGAAGAGCCGTTTTCAGACATAAAAATCTCCTGGATATCTACCCAGAATCAAACGGAAGGCTGCATGTCTGAATAAAAAATCTGGTATTACCCCCTATACCCCCTAATATCATGTCCAGGTGCTAAATGTTTGTGTGTAGGTGTGAAGCAGCTAATATCTGTAATATCCGCAGAAACCCACTGCAGCTAGCTAGCCTCGCTAATATTATGCTAACACTAGTATCCCTACCCACATTCTACAGTAAAGCCTCGTCTGTGTCCGGAGTGGAGTGGTTTCCCAGTTACTTCTAAAATTTCAATCCAGAGACCTCAAAAATATAAATTGCCATGGCGGGCTAGATGAATAACCACTTGTACCTACCTGAAGAGCCTAAAGTAACTTAGCCCACTTTTTGTTTTGGATGAATCGTGCTAGCAGTTTAATCAAGGAAAATAGCTTGTGTGGGCTTAGCATGGGATGACTTTTTCTGCCATCAGGGAGACGTGTGGGGATGAGATGGAGCTGTTCACACTGTGTGTAAGTAAATAAAACATTGTTATTTCTACACAAAGTATAATATGGCTTAGCTTAGGCTATTCTATACACATTCTATACAGCTCTGCAGAGCTGGTTACTCTGGTAACTCTTTTGTGTGAGACGGAGCTTGAGGGCCATGTCTGCGTGTAAGTGTCCGATTAATTACTGAAAGTTATGTCTGAATGGCTAAGGTTTGTTTGGAACAATGCAGCAGGAGGAAAAGTGGACACAACCCTCCTGTGCAAACACACTTGACCCACTCGTGACCCACTTACACGAGGAATTATGTGCACTTGTGTCCATGAATGCAACACCTATGAGCCATTTATTCCCCCCATCCAATGACGTCTTGGTTGGTAAATCAATATGCAAGAATTATCAATGTTCAGTCTTCAATCTATCTGGATATACAGTGAAAATCTCTCCAAACGAATAACCTCCCCACCTCCTATTTCAAACACACATTTGTTTGTTATGTCATATGTTGTTATGATCTTTAGGTGGTATGAAGTCCCCCTAAGAGTACAGTCTCAGGATTTGTGTAAAGGAAGGCGTGACAGACCAGAGGTGTGTTTCCTGTATGACTCTAAACTGGTGTTTTCCTGCCTTTGGCCTCTAACTGTTGGGAATTAGAGTGGTAACCAGTGAGAAATAGCTGGACTGCACTTGGATTTACAAACACCCCCCCCCCCCCCCACACACACACATACACTACGCGTTCCAATACACTACTCCTGCACATACAAAGCACTGGCTGTTCTCAGCTCAGGGCAAAAGGACATGTTATGGAGACTGGAGAGCACCATGGCCTGGGACCTCATGGCTTTTGGGGTATTAGTGTTGAGAACTAGCGTATTAGCATATGCGTTCAAGGCATTACCTCAGCACACTGATCCACTGAGGAGGATTGACTGTGGTTGTTACATAAACAAGCATGTGGCCATTGTATTACTCACAAATTTGCTGAATAGGTCACTCGACCCTAAAATAGACATATAGAATTTGAAATTACTGATATAATAACATTACAAAATGTATTTCTCATTAAAGGGGATTTAGAAAATGTGGAAATGTGCTCGTGAAATAAAACATGAGAAGGAAAATTAACCAATTAAATATGTGCAATTCAGCTTTTTCCTTCACAGTTAACATTATATGGGACCAACTTATGGAGAGGTCAAGAGATGTCAAGTCAAGTGATCCATTTTTGGAGAGCCAATGTTGTGTTGATGGCCGGCACTAATGATGTCTTTTCTAAAGGGGAGCTGTTCTGGATACGTTATGGACACAATATGTCATGCAATGTCAAAATTCAACAGTTAACTTTCACGATAACCAGTGGAACTGATTACAGACACAACAGCGCAGCAAACATGCTAAAAAAATGGATCAGTCTATTAAATGTATTTTGATGTGATTTGACTTTACACCTCCGTAACATATTCAGTGTAGCCCAATGGTAAATGCTGACATATTTGTTGGGTTATGTTCTGTCAGAAGCAGAACTGGACAACTCTGCTTCATCTGCCAGTTTAGTAAAACATTAACAACTTAAGGACTTGTCAGTATAGATAAAGTTTTACTATATAAATGTATGCATGTCCCTCCTCACTGGCCAGGTGCAGGATAGAAACATATCAGACCAAAAGTCCTTTTTGTTCAGTATATCCCAAATATTTGCAAGCCGGTGAACTTAAAAAAAACTGGTTGTAAAACTGAAAAAAGGCCAAAAAACTGACTGCAATTAAACTGAGTCATCTTGAGATACTTGTTGTGGAAAGAGGGGTGAACTGAAATTAAGAAAGAAAATCAAAAGTCTCTGTTGACTCTGCTTAACAATTTGTTTGTCTGTCATGCATGGATCTAATGTCCTTGGTAATGACTTAGCCGTGAGCCCTGGGTAATTGAACGGATGCTGCATTGTGCTAGGCATCTTGGGAAATGTCCTAGCATCCCCGAGACACCCTTCCCTCCCTCCTCATGCCCTACTAATTGGAGAGTCCTCATAGTTTCTTTTCTTTGTTTGCCTGGTTTCCCGGACCCAGCTCTCTATGGGATACAAGTGTGTGTGTCTGTGTGTGTGTGTGTGTGTGTGCGTGTGTGTGTGTATGTGTGTCTGTGTGTGTGATCAGGGTGTGTGTCATCATGTGTCATGGATCTCAAAACACCGACTCAAAAGCAGAAACTAAGAAATTATCATCACTAAAGAATACAAAACTACAATACATAAGGAAAACAAGGCGATTTCCAACAGTGAGCCCTGTGGACTGTGAGAAGAAGGAAATGACAGGGAGATAAGGAAAAGGACAACACTGATGCTTACCTTGGTAAGAATCAGGCCAAGCTAATTCAAATCAACACACATGAATCATTTCTGAGGACTCATGCAATCAATTGGAGCTGAAAATAGATCTTGTCATTTTGACAGACAGTTAGCAAAGGATTGCCACAAGGCCAACCAATAAGCACTGAGGAGGCCCATTCAGCCAGAACATTTGTCTTTACCCTTGATGATTTCAAATTTTATTTTATTTCATTTCAAAAGTGAAAGTGGATGAGAGCAGTTGTGTTTTTATTAGGTTTTTGAACACTGTGTGTTGTCTACAAGAAAGAAATATTTCTTTAACTGATCATTATTAATCATGCAAAAAGTATTGATTCAGGTATAGAGGCCTACTGTGCCCCCTAAACTATTGCACTCCTTCCTCATCTGTTGGATGACAGATGAAGGGTATGGAGCAAATTCTAGAGTGCTACGCTTTGCTCTAGAATCTTTGGGAATGGATTTTGACAATGGTGTCATTCTGAGTCTCTCCTCCAGCTGCTCTTGGGGAGGATGAACGGATGGACAGAGGTGCCATTGTGAGATCAGTTCAGCTCAGTACAAAGCTGAACCTGTGCAACATCACACCGGTAGGTCACAGACCACTCCAGGCCACAGAGGGATTCAGTTCAGTCAACCCAAGGGCATCTGATGGACACCTGAAGGACCTCTCTAGTTCATTATTCTGTGTGTGTGTGTGTGTGTGTGTGAGAGACAGAGAGAGAGAGAGTGAGACAGAGAGACAGAGAGAGAGAGAGTGTGTGTGTGTGTGTGCCATTTGTGTAAACACTCATCACTAATGGGTAAAATGTAGAGCACCAATTTCCCTCATGAGAACCAAAACAAAAAATGATCATGGGTTGACATCATTTTTTCATTAATAATGGATAAAAAATGTAATTTATTAATACATTTTGCCGACGGCTTTCTGAGCTGACCGAGAGCTTTCGTTTGATATGGAATGATAAATGTCAGTTTTGACCAACATTTCACTCACGCCAATATGGGTCTCATCCCATATACTGTACTACTATATTCCCCCAAAATTATGTCACTTTTCAGTAGCCTCTCACAAATTTCTATCCATAGTGTTAAAACGATGCACCCAACACCTCAGTAAAAGTTATCTCTCATTTTCTTTGTGATTTATCAAAAGCTATAAATTTATTCAATTGTACATAGTTATGTAGTTAGTAAATATGAAAATAGACACTTCACAGCTCTTAATTCCTGAATTCCCCAGAACAAGTTCAAAAGCACATGTGGAAACTTTAATTGGAACCAGCCGGAGATTGGTCTCTGAGCAGCCCGGAGAGATAAGTGTGAAATCACTTCAGGGTGGTCACAGCACGACATGACTGAAGTGAGTGAGACACACACACACACACACACACACACACACACACACACACACACACACACACACACACACAGAGAGAGAGAGAGAGTGGGAAAGGCAGGTGACTCAACAGGAGTTAATGGCAAAGCTGTGCTCTGGGAACATGGGGAGCTGCTCTGGTGTTTGTCTAAGGCGTCGAGACAGACAAATGGTGTCCATTTTTACAGAGAAATGGCCCATGGATCTGAAACAGGTTGACCAAACACAAATAGCTTTAAAGGAGAGATCCAATGAAAATTAATCCATAGTGCTGTCAGTAGGGAAAAGAATGAGAAAATCTGATACAACATAGACTGAATAGTGAACTGGCAGCTAATACTAACTAAATGGGAAACTCACTTTCAGTGTCCAAACTCCCGTTCAGTCAACATGTGACTTCAGTCAACAGGGCTATAGACTGAATCGCACTGGATTTCTCCTTTAAAGCAACCACTAAAAGGCTTTTGCTATGGGTTTGCTCTTGGGTTCTCCCCACAGAATTAAATTATTAGCTGCCGAGAATGGTTCTATGGGCACTTGTGCTAGTGATTTCAATTGCGCAAGTGAACAACAGATTTCCTGTCCGAGGAAACAAAGTTGCTAAGCGCTGGTCTAGGCCCTACAGGGCCGCTATCAAAATGATTTTGGAAACATTATTTTAAGGTACAAAAAGTTTTTTGGTGTTGCTTCATTGGTAAGGGTGGCATTGGTAAGGGTGTGCAGCGACCAGTGCTATGCCATTTTATAAATTCTCTCTCATAAGCCACATGATTCTCTCTCATAAGCCACAAAAAAGTTAAAAATAAATTTGACTTGACTAAAATATATGCCTATAAAGCATAGAACTGCCACATACTGTCATCACAGTTTTTGAAAGGCAGAATTGTCTCACCTATCACCATCACCAAAAAAGAAGACTATTTGTCTCTAAATTAAAAAAACACATTTACAGTATGTTGTTTTCATGTATTGGTAGAACAGTGTAAAGTCCGATAAGGCCTGTACGACTTTCTGTCTCTCTGTAACTGTATCTGGTTGGATGGGAAAGGTTGCATGGCCCAATGATTGGAATGTGCAGACATTGTCGGATAGTGATCCCAGCCTATTGTGATGGATGACAGCCCTCTTAAATGGGGATTAACACATTTAAAGCACTTCACTTGGAAAAACAACACTTTACTTTTTTTCAAATGAGACAAGGAATTGAACACCCCCCCCCCTCTCTCTCTCTCACACACACACACACACACACACACGCCCTCTATGGAGTGAGGTATCTCGGGAAATACCTGTGTGAGGTACACTCAGGTACCACAGTTTCCATGGGAACAGGTGTTGCAAGCCAACAAAGAGCCAAACGACTGTAGAGATTGGTATAGAGACTGGACTGGACACACACACACACACACACACACACACACACACACACACACACACGCCTGTCTTACATAATTCATGCACCTCCACATCACAAAACTATCCCAGATAAGGTTGTGTGGTGTGGTGACATTACTAGAGCTGATAAGATTCAAGAGTCAAGAGGTATCATGTAGACATCACCAATTATAGCAACTGATTGTCAGATATCTTGGGAGTGTGCAGACATGCCTACTCTATGTGAGGACTGATAAGGATGAGACACTGGGATGCTAGTAGTAAAAAACTGATTTGTAGGCATAGTCACCTTAATAGTAACTTATGATATACATTTTATCTCAACCAACTCCTCATAAAATTTTTTTTGATGCTGCTCCTAATCTTCTCAAATGAGTCACTGGTCATCTTTGCTGACATAACCTCTACAATAAAAATGCATTACAACCTAAGCTTATGTAAAACATGACAAAACACACCCTAAACATTAGAGAAACTGGACTGAGGTCCATGTTAGGTGGTGTCCTCACTCTGCTTTGTTTCCACGGAGCCTGCATCCAAAACACCCTGTGTTTTTTTCCTGTGGGGAATCTCAACCTTGCTCTTGTGTTCACACCTCTTCCCACTCCACTCAACCCTCTAACATTCCTCTTCATGCTTCAGCAAAGACATAAAATGGTTAACAAAATGGCTAGCCACCAGACTACACAGTGCAGATAACATCAAAGGCCCTGTGCTCCACAGCGAAAATAATGGACCTGATTCACTCACCGGAGAGAGAGAGAGAGAGAGAGAGAGAGAGGAGAGAGAGAGCCCCTCTAGTTTCTCAAGCCATAATGCTCCTTAAAGACTAACTGTATGGTTCAAGATTAGCAATAAACTGGGTCAGTTGCACCACTTTTAATAAAGTTCACAGTAATCGCTGACCTCTGGTGTGATGATGTAGAAAATATTTGGCAAAAAAGAAAGGTAAAATGAAACAGGCTGTCACTGACAACACAAGATCTGCCAATAGAGTAAATTCAGTAGTTCAGTAAATGTATTTTAACAAACACTGGATTTGTGTTTACACGATTATGCTTCTGTTGTCAGAGAGACATCTGATAAATAAGACATAATAAATGATAGTTTTGTCATAACAGAAATAATGTGTTGCAGAATAAATACAGTCATAGTCACCTGTCAGTTGAAGTTATGTGCGAATACTGGAAGTTTCTCTTCTAATGCTGTTACTGCCATCTACTGGATACACTGAACATTTGCAAGCTTTCAAAGAGAGCAGTATTTTCCACCTGCCTTGAGCTGAGCTCTTAAATCGAGAACACTTAGAACACTCTAGAACACTTAAAAAAGAACACATAATTGACTGGAGCCCTGTTTACACATATCTAAATATAACAGTTTTTTTTAATCCGTTTATTTTTTAAATTCCGTTTACACCTATCCAGTGGAATTTCGGAAAATACAGCATTTTGAAAAATGTCTGCTTTGGAGGCGGCTAGGTGGCTAACACTCTGTTTGTGTGTAAACAAATGGCTCAAACAAATATCAGTTTATAAAAATATCTATACAAGTGTAAACAGGCCTGAAATACTGACTAAAATAACAGAGAGAAAGCATCACTGGATGCCTAACCCACAGTGAATTCCTTTTCAGAATGTATTTTCCTGCAGCCACCAAGTCTTAGAAACACATGGTACAATATCAAGAAGACCAGACCTTATCTCACACAATATTCATCTTGACTTTTTTTTTTTACAGCTATGGTCCTTTCACAACTGGATTATTTTATTGCACTTTTGGCTAGACTCCATGTTCTGTGAAACCTTTGCAGATGAACCAGAATGCCGAAACACTCTTGGTCTCTGCTCAACCAAAAAGGACACTTTTAAACACTACTTTTAGTCTCTCTGTATTGGCTGTACTGCAGCCAAAATCAAATTACAATCTCTCACACAGACATTTAGGACTCCAATCTGTGCCATACTTCAATGACCCAACCTTAACCTTCACTCAACCACAGTGCTTATTGTGTGGATAACTATCAATGAGTATTTGGAGCCACTGAAGTATCTTATTTGATATGCCAGAGTTGCAGTAGTTAATACGGAATGTGATACTGTAGAGTTATTAGATTGAGCGATTTATTATTGTATGTCACTCTGAAGAAAAAAAAAATCTTAAAATTGCTAAATAAATACCTTGTATTAGTTCATTAGCCTGTTTGTTAGTGTCAGCTGGCATGTGAGTGATGTCACAATAGGCAGTCTTGACTCTGGCTGAAATCTCACCATCATTCCACCAAGAAAGGCAATGCAATAGTGATGTAAACGACATCATAACTGTCACCATAGTAACAAAGAACTCAAACAGAAATCTAAAATACAGGACATTCATTTGGATATCAAGACTGGTGAGACAAGACCCTTTAACATTTGCTCTGAAAAACAGGAAACTTCTTTGAAAGTGCAAAGGAAGCCTTGGGTAAGCTATGTCGTAAATGACAATAGAAGTTATACGGCTTCAAAATATAATCAAAATAATATGACTTGACATTCTCTTTAATAAAAATAATATTATTTGACATCCTGCTCTCTTTAACCCAGTAGGCTAATTAAATGGGCCAATAGCCCACTTCACGGGCTGCTTCCAGTATTGGATTGAGGCCCATGCAGAATAATATGGAGAAGATGGATAGGACTATCAAACCTAGGAGGCAGAGGGAGATAGAGGATAAAGTTGAAGCACAACAGGTAAAGAAAGAGGAGGTGCCAGATGATTGGCTTGAGGAGAAACAGCAAAAGACTACAGAGGAGAGGCTGCAAGAACATCGAGAGAAACGCCTAAGGAGATTGGAGGAGATAGAAAAGGAGGAAGAAAAAGTAAAAGAAATGGAGCAAAAGTCCAAAATGATCAAACTCTTGTTAACTGACGGGGAGGAATACTACAAGAGGAAAGAGGAAGAAAAACAGAGAAAAATGGACAAGCAGCAAGAAATTGAGATGCAGAGGGAGGAGGCGAGAAAAAATGAAACAAAACAAGTAGAAAAAGTGGAGATGCCATATGATTGGCTTGAAGAAAAGTCACAGAAGACACTAGAGGAAAGAGAGCAAGAACACAGAGAGAAACGTCAGAGGAGACTGGAAGAGATCGAGCTGAAGAATGAAAAACAAAAACAAATGGAACAGAAAGCTAAAATGATCAGACTCTTGCTAATTGATGAGGAGGAATACTACAAGAAGAAAGAGAAAGGAAAACGCAAAGAATTGGAGAAACAGCTAATGATGGAGATGCAGGAAAAGGCCAGAAAAACTAAAGAAGCAAAGAAAGAGGAGGTGCCAGAGGATTTGCTTGAAGAAAAGGCGCGAAAGATAACAGAAGAGAGAGAGCAAGAACACGGAGAGAAATGTCAAAGGAGGTTGGAGGAGAAAGAAAAAGAAATAGAACAAAGGGCTAAAGTGATCAATTTGCTGTCCACTGACAAAGAGGAACACTTCAGGATGAAGGAGGAGGAAAAAGGCAATGAAATGGAGAGGCAGCTAATGATGGAGATGCAGGAGGAGGCGAGACAAATTGAGCAGGTGAAAAAAGAGGAGGTGCCAGATTATTGTCTTGAAGAGAAACTGCAACTCAAGACAACAGGCCTAGAGGAAGAAGTGCAAGAACATCACGTGAAACATCAAAGGAGACTGGAGGAGATTGAGAAGAAGGAAGAAAAAAGAAAAGAGGTGGAACACAAAGCTAAAATGGCCACACTAAATTATGAGCAGGGACACCACAAAATGAGAGAAAAAATTCTGAGACATGAAATGATGAAGATCCAGACATCTGGAGTCGTGGATGACATAGAAAATTATAAAAAGATGATCATCAAAACTAGGAGGCAGAAAGAGGAGGAGAAAAAGGATGAACAGGAACAAGAAAAGAAAGAGGAGGTGTTGAATGCCTGGCTTGAAGAAAAGACGCAGATGACAAAAGGAGAAACAAAAGTGCAAGAACACGAAGAGACAGAGACGACAGAGACAAAACAGGAGAAAGAAGGAGAAATGGAAACAACCTCATTAAATGACATGCAGGGACACCATGAAAAAAGGGAAATTGAAAATTTGGAAATGATGGAGACTGAGACAGGTGTCCAGCAGGAGGACAAAAGTAAAAGGAGGAGGCTGATAGGGTGGATTAGTGAAAAATTAGAAAATTACTTCGATAAGAAAATTGAACGGACATTTGTGAGGGAACAGGAGGAAGGACACCAGGTTTATAAGCCATGTAAGTTATTGTCCCTTTTATTGCATCCTGTACAGATAATGCCTGATTGGTAGAGAGTAATAATGATTCCATGATGTTTTGTTTTGGCAGGGTATAAGACAACCCCAATGTCCCGAGCAGAGAGGGAACAGAATAAGCGAAGGTTCCTACTGGAGGCTGAGTGCAGATGGCAAGATGTGAAAGAGGTCTGGCTGAAATGGGAGGCCAAGAGAGAGGAGGAAAAGAAGAGGAGGAAAGCAACAAAGCAACATAGGAAAGAAAATGAAAGGAAGCACTGGCCTTTTTGTAACATCTCTTTAAAACTGAATTCAGTTTAATTGAAACATTATATTCATTCATCACATTCACACCAGGAATCATCACCGTCATCATGATGATCTATTTCACACACTCACAATCATCACCACATTCATCATCACTGTCACATTTACACTAACAGTCATCATTACATTCATTATCCTCATCACCACATTCATCACCACATTCACATTCATCACCATATTAAAATAATTCATCAAAAAAATTAAACACTGATGTGTGATGTTTCAATATCATTGCTATTACGTTACAGAGAAGGCAGGCCTTAGCAGATGCATTGAAATATGGACAATGTACAGTTAAGAACAAATTAACGATTTAGTATTCAACTAGTTCCTCAGATACAGGAAAAGCCTGCAATCTGTACTTCAAAATCTGATTTAGATTTTACTCAAATAGTAGGGAAATTCTGAGGAAAAAATAGAGTAGACTTGACTCTCGCTGCAGTAGGAAAGTCAGGTGGAATACTTGTTGGGCTGGGCAGGCTGGATATATTATTCTCATTTTGATTGGATACTGGAGTGTTGACGTCATGACGTCATTATCTGTCAAACATGGATGCCTCCTTGGAAGACGCGGACGTCTGTTAGCTCGCTAAGCTTTGACAGCAAGATATTCCAATTCCCTGGACAAATTTTAGTCCGATTTTGGAATTAAATCTGGTGTAGATATGTAGATAGTTACGAAGACAAGGAAGATGTCAGTTTTGAGTGGAAAGGTCGCGGGAGCGACGTCATGTTTCCACAAGGTTGGTAAAAGTTTGCTAGCAAACTTAGCTGCTATCTATGTTGTTTTGCTAGTTATTAGATGAGAGACGAGAACAGAGGGGTTGGGGTTTTCGTAATTAACAAGATTTCTGTGCAAAATGGCTAACATGATAATATGGAATGAAAATTATGAACGTAGGGTAGCTGTTTTGGTTAATGTTAACTTTCAGAATTATTTATCGCTATTTTAACGTCACTCCATCCGAGTTTAAAGATCAGTGTCGGCAATTTAAGGCTGACCTGCCTGTATTGTCTTTAAATACACAAGCGACGAGATTCATCTTTAGTGAGTAAAGGTCTCGACATATGTATGTGCTTACTGTATTTACTGTACCGAAAGGCATACTGTGTCACGGCCACTCTTTTTCAAACGTTTACCTGTCTGCTTATTTGTACAGCTTTGGAGTCTCTGTCTTGCCCATCTGGGTAAGGGTCTCCCCTTTCTCTTCCCACCCAATGGGGTTAGACTTCTACATCATATGACCAACCATCGCAGACCTTTTCATAGACAGGTTTTGTCATCACCCACTCAACCTCAGGTTTCACTGAGCACTTCATCTGACGGGACATGCTCAGACACTACACAGGGTGAACCAGGGAAGTTGGACGACCAGGGTCCACCGCCGCCCCCCCCTACCTGCTGTTGCATGAGTGGCTGCCATAACTGTGTATGGATTGAACATGCAGAAGAGCTTCTAAAGTACTACCATGATGGAGGCGAGAAGGCCCTGGCGGCCATTGAGGAGAATATACAGGACGAGAACCTTAAGACCTTCCTGAAAATGGAAATCAGGCTCCTGAAAAAGTATTGATTTTTGTGTGTGAGTGTGTGTGTGTGTGTGTGTGTGTATGTGCGAGTGTGTGTGTATGTATGTAGGTGTGTGTGCTTATAATGGTTTGTTTTAATGACCTGCAAACCTTAAGATGGACCTTTGAAAACATCTGACTGCCATTGTGGAACGATTTGTCACTCATGAGAGAGAGAGAGAGAGACTGGAGAGGCACGCCTTTACAAAACCTGTGTGAAATTGGCACCTCATATGTTGAAAATATGTATAAAGTCATTTGTGTTCATTGGTCCACATTTGTGTGGGCAAAATAAAAGATTGTGCTCAAACCATTTTAAACGTTTAACTTAACTGGTAACCTAAGGTCACTAAGGCACCCTATTAGTATCAAAATTAGTCAAAAATGGTTTGACTACCCCAGATATGTATTCCCCATGAAATGTATATCTCTAATTGTTAGAGCCATGTTCCTATTTTGCCTGCATAAATGTGCTCAATCGATCACAGATTATAGATATTTTCATTATATGAGGTGAGATCTTCACACAAGTCTCTACAAGAGCACTTTAACACTGCAATCAGCTTTATATCAGTAGCCCAGTGGTTTTAGATAAAACTATGAAATTTAGCAGGTAGTGAAGTCACTGAGGTTATCACTTAGCAGTAAGCTGATAATCAGTACAAAGTGGCCAGCAGTTTCACATTTACTGTAGTTTTTCTGAGTATTTTATTTTTATTTATTTATTTTAATGCAGTCTTCCATTAATTGAATGTCTGTGAACATTTGGGTATGTGTTCAATATTATTACTTTTGCACACTTTACCATTCTTTTCTCTATTTATTGTTTAATGTGGACAACATGTGGACATTGTACAAGGAGCCTTGAGCATGATTTTTCTTCAACAAATTGGGAAATTCTGTAAGAGACCTCAAATGAACTTGGCCCTACTCTGTGATAAGCACTCTGACCACTCCCAATTTGTGATAGTTTATTTTCTTGTTGCCCATTTTTAACGGCACTGAAAAAATGGGTCAGTACATTCTCAAAACCACCCTTTTTAACTGAAGAAAAGGATTAAATGTTTTTGTGTGAATATTGCTAATATACTGGCTGTACTTACTATATTCTGTATAGCTACTGCTATGACGTACTTGTGCCATGGACTCTGAGAAATTGAATGCCTGATGTTTTTAAATGAAAACTTTTCAGTTCCACAGTATTGTAATGTTACCTTTATCTGAAAGCACTGTGAATTCCATATTGACTGAGCTCTTGAACCCTTTTCTTGACACTTGAAGTACAGGACGCACAATTTTATTTATCATATTTTTATCTATAGGGTTTGAGTATATGCTTGTGTGAAATGTTGTGGTGGAAAATGGCTGAATAAACCCTCAGAAATAATTTCTTAGACATTCTGTTCTTTTATTAGACATTCTTTTATTTCCCTCTTTCCTACCACTAGATGGCAGCATAGAACAGGGAAACAGGTGGACTGGCACCACTTGTTGGCTTAACCCTCCCCATCAGGAGTAAAGGCAGATGAAGTTCCAGTTTAAGCTACTGGATGCATACATGTATGTAATATTTTTCCAAAATCATGCACATTTCAGATTCATTTTGTCATGGGTGAAACCAGATAGCACATATTCCATTGTGCTTTAGCTCTAAATGATTCTGTCCCACTTTTTCTTTTATTTTTTTTGCTGATGGGTTGTACTGTCTGAATCCATCTATGGCCAGAAGGAAAAGCTAACTCTGACTCTTTCTGCTGCCGGTTTGCATTCTTGATGCTGTAAATGCTTTACTTTTGGTGGCATTGCTCACCTGGACCACACAACTGTACTGTGCACAAGTGGGATGACAAGTGGGTTTATTTGAAGGTAAATGACATATATACTTCAAATGATTTGAAGATTGTAGCAAACAGATACAAAACATACCTTAATGTTGTACTGCATATTTGAAGTTGTTAAGAGAAAGGGTGGCAATACCTCAATGAAGGATTTACATGATCTGCATAAATGATGTTTAAATTTCGAGGATGTAACCAAAGGTCCATAGATCCTTATGACAGAGGAGTATGTTCAGTGGCAGACTCCTGTCCCTGACATATTCAAGCAACAGGCTGAGTAGGTCCGTTGTCCCACGGGCCATACAGTTCTACAACGCCACACAGAGGAGGTGTGAGACAGATGGGTCTGCTTGATTCTACACCACACAATGACCCCATGTCCTATGCCTGGACCTCACCTGGTTTACTTTTTACTTTTACTTTTAAGTACCCTACCCAAGACTGGACTGGACTATTACTGGACTTGTACTGGGCTATATTGGCCCACTGCACAGAATCTGCACTGTAATGTACTTTCACTGACACTTTTGCACTAGGGTTACATTAGCATCATCCTGCACATTCAACACTACTTCCACACCAAACAGATTAGTACAATAAAAGGCACACATAATAGGATTTATTTTCTGTATTTTTATAATGTATGTGTCTTGTATTATCCCATAGGAAATTCAGGTATCCTTAAGCTTCCGCAACATGGCATACACACAAGTATTTATCTATCTTATCGATCTATCAATCTTATGCACATGACCTTTCATTCAACTTATCTCCCCTAATCAATCCATGGTCCATTTTTAACTGATGATTCCGATTCCATGGGCAGGATTGTCAGAATGCAGAATCTTAAAATTCTATGTTCCATCACCTCATGCTGTACACTAATCACCCTCACCGCATGCTTCTGAGTAGGGCATCGCAACGTTGCCAGGCAGCACGGAACATGAGTCGTCACGGGTGCCCAGGCCAGGCCACTGTTTCCGTGGCGACCATGACCCTGATCTCCGCAACAGAGTGAGTCAGCAGCGACCGGCTTGATCGTACAAGAGGTACATAAGCAGCGTCATCGCCAGGGAAAGTGTAGAGTTTTGACTCACGTGGGATTAGGATTGAAGTGTGTGCTTTGTGGTGCTAGAGATGTGTGTCTGTGACGCGCTTGGGAATGAAAAGAAGTACCTTATCAGATGGATTCTCAGTGGGTGTTCTCCCACTGTGGTGTCAGTGGTTTCACCGTGTCCTGCGATTCTGTCGATATCCTCAATTAGAGGATATTCATCCTTGTGTGAAGTGATGACAGTTTTTTAAAAGCAAGAATTAAGACAATGTCATCTTTTGTGTGCAGCACTGCAGCACTAAACTATGCCCTATATAAGTAGTGTCTGTGGGCCTTCCTTCTTTTCTCCACAAAACCAAAAATCAACTAAACACGTTATTCTACACTTCTAACCTAGGCTCTCAAGCCATTGGGTCCCTGATGATGATGAGTTTTGACCCTTAAAATGACACCCCTGTCTGTGTGCATTATTTCTCTCTCTGGCCTGTTCTGTATTTTCACCAACCACAGTCCCCCATGTTAGCAACATCTTTTATCCAACTGAAAGTGGGAAACTGGAAGCAGTAGGCTGTGCCAGATCCTTTCATCACAACTTGGCATAGCCTTGGATTACTGTCTGCTTGTGTCAACACAATACACTAGGGGTCTTTGACAGATAACTCGGGAAAAATTAGACCTCCTGGGGTAAGTGCCTACACATGCCAAAGCTAAATGGAGATTGCTCATATTTATCATTGCTATAATTGGTACATAAAGTTGTGTTTTTTGAAGAAATCTAAACAAGCATAAAATGTATTTAAACAATTGACATGATAGATATCAGATTTACACTCAAGTGGCATACAGAAATAGTGCAATAAAGTACAACTTCTCCTGAATCCAACTAAAAAACAGATAATTTTCCTAAGGTGCAACCTTTAGTTGCTGGACAGTATTCTTGAAAACAGTAGTAGAAATTCTAGTTGTTTTGATCCAATGGTCAAAAAATGTAATGCATTTATGGGCCACTAGTGTAGGAATTAATTACAAAAAAGCTTTTCCAGTTTGGTTTTAGGGAGACGATGAGCACTGTAGCTCAATCAGTGTGCATCTCAATATGAGAAAAATATCTAAATTATATAATTTTTCACCAGAAATCAATATTTGTTAAACTTTATATATCATTTCCCTTTCACACATAGTCATACATGAAATTTAGTTTAATGTTAAAGAAATGTATGTAGTTTAATGTAAAAGAAATTTTACAATTTCTCTATGGTCATTAATGGGTTTAAGGATGTAACATCCAATACACACTCTACAGTCAATGATAAACTTCTGCTTTGTGAGTGACTGAGTCTCATTGGCTGAGGCGACTATAAACTAGATTGAGGCCTGCTGAGGCCCCACGCTTCATTACCCCCAGACAGAGCGCAGGGCACGTTTGCCCTCCACTGACCGCCTGCTGGGGGCTTGAGGGGGTCATCCCTACACTTATATGACATTCACAATGCACTGACCCATATTTAAATCTCAATTCATCCCTTTCAGCCCCAATCAGCCCCACAGACAGGCTTTGAGGAGAGAGAGAGAGGTAAATGGGGAAATTAGTCTTGTGGTTAATGCTGGTGAGTCACTAATTTGTAATGGTGAAGTCTGATCATGTGAAACTGGGATGAAAGGTCTTGTGCAGTGTTCATGTGAATCCTATAGTTTGAGCAATGTGCATGCAGTATACTGCATGAATACTTGTATCTTAAAATATATTTTCAAGGTGTACAGTCATAGGCTATAGAGAACACAAAAAACAAACAAACAAACAAACAAACAAGCGTTCCTATGCAGTTTTGTGGAGCATCCAAGTCACAGCCCCCCACAAAATCAACTAGCTTTCAGAAAATGAAAAGTCTGAGAAGTTTGCGTGATAGCAAGCCTTCTTTTGCTAATGTTGTTATGCTTTCATTTTTTCATTTTTCACAAAAATGACGATGCCATTAAGAAATCACCTAAACACCTAAACATTAAGGCCATCCATCATCAAACATCAACATAAGAATGAGACTATCTCCCATGAATAATTTTTAGGATGTGTGAGTAGACTCTCATAGGTACATACACACTCTCATAGGTACATACACACTCTCATGGGTACATACAAACTCTCATAGGTACATACACACTCTCATTGGTACATACACATGCTCAACATCACAAACCAAAACCATTTCAGTCACACAATAAACACTTAAGGCAGATATACTGGATGTTGGAATCCAAACAGTAATGCCCAGTTGCTTTAGTTTTAAAGTTGGATGCTATACTGTTTTTGTTTACACACTTGGTTATCAGCACAAATAACCCATGTGTAATACGCATACATCAGGCACACAGATGGCTAGATATCTTATTTGGACGTGTTGGGGGGCTCACAGTAATCCAGCCAGCGGGCCTGCTAAATGTGATTAGCTAATCAGACGGGCCAACGTAAGCTGTTGTGTTCTGGAATAATTGTTTTTGGTCAGTCAGCCATCTCCCACATACCCTCCTACTGTCCTCCCCTGCACTGTTTTGGGAGGGAGAAGTAAAGATGTACGTGTGTTTTTTTTTTCTGGGTGGCACGGGGACTCCAGAGGGTGGTGGCTCTAATCTAGCCTCTGATCACTGAGTGGCTGAGAGCCCAGCCAAAGCCACCACTGTTATAGGTGGGATTATATAGCACATAATCAATCTTCGACGGTGTTTAAGACTGAGGGTGTAACCTCATTAGCAGATGGAATTGAGATGAGGCCATTGCATAACAATAGTTATGAGAGAGAAGGACAATTTCCAGAATGTTGACTGGAAGTTTCCTTCCTAACCTGATAATAACATAACACTATTATTGTAATAGTATTATCAATGAAATTGTTCGAGAAATTCTTCTGGAATATCTTACAATAATCTATGGCACATTTGAATAATCTATTTATGTAATCATAATTCCCAGAGAAAATGTAGACTGTTCTTGAACATTCCTGATGATCCTCTTCCTTCGCTCTCTGTAGAAAAAAAAAAAAGATCAAATAGTGCATTCATGGAATTTGCACTCATGACAAAAACAAACTGTTTAAGCCACTGCCTAACATCCTGCTCCTGCCCCTTTCGTCTTGTATGTAAAAAAAAGTCTTTGAATGACAGGAATGATAATTTGATATAAGAACTGTGCTGGTTGACAGGGAGAGCCTATGAAGGGAGAAAAAGGAAGGGAAAAAGGAAGTGGAAGAGGAAGAATAAGCCAAAATACAGTACATTAGAATAATCTAAAGTAGTAATATTGATTACAGAATTCAAATCCAAATTACACCTTTATAATTGATGTTAAACATTCTGTCTGTGAGTCTTTTTCAAGCACTGCTTATTACAGAGGGCTCAAATCTGTCTATTGAGTTGTAAAGGAAGAACTTTTGTTTTGAACTCAAAACCCTAATATTGACCTTTCTAGAGCTTTTATCACACCCCCTTTCTCCATCTTTACATCTGCTCCCACCCCTCCCAATAAAGTCCCACAACATGGGATTAGGGGCGGTAGGCGGACCTTCCCAAATCTACAGAGGACCAGAGAGTATTTAAGAGCCCTTTGCCATAGCATAGCAAGCCCAGCGTAGTCACCTTCACCTGCGCTAGCGAGAGAGAGAGAGAGAGTGCCACTGCGCGTACAGACTGTCAATCACCCAAGCAGTCGGTAAGTCTGGTTCTTCATCATTGCTTATCTCCATTATAGGGTTGGTATTATGTATGCTTTCTCAACTCTGAGGAAGATCATAAGTATTTAGGTTTCTCATTAAGACTGGAACAGGTCATGGTGCTCATCCAATATCTGTGCAAGAACATAAACTCTTCAACACTTTTTGAAAATGGAGATGGTCTGTGGTCTATATCAAGCAGACATGCTTATTGTTGTAAGATGTGGTAAAAGAGTTAGATGATCTATAGTTATAAAACGGACTCATAGAAGGAGTTATAATATCTGTTTATTCTTGTTATTATTGTTGTTACTACTGTTTGCATGTTGGATGTCCAATTTGCCATAATTCTTTCAGTTACAGAACAATGATACGAATATAATGCCATGTAAGATTAATTAAAATTAAAATTACAACACATTTGCAGAGCTTGAACTTAACCTGAAATTGCAATTGAACTAAAGACCATTAGGCCTAGTCACTGGCAAGCATTTTTGGATTCTCAATTACTTTCTGTTAACAAAGATGATCACTCATCACAAGTTGGCTAAACATCGACATTTTGGAAGACACTTTGGGGCTCTCCCACTGGTCTCCATGAAAGCTCTCTGTCATCTCAGCATGTTCTTCATCATGTCCTTGCTTTAATTGGATTATATCCAGGGAGGATTGGCCACATCAGTGCACCGGGCACTTATTAACTTGAGCCCGGGATTACTTGGGGAAAAAAAAAAATTGGGTCATCTGAGCCCTACGCTCATTGCTAACCACTCTGAAGAAGATGGACAGAGATTCAATTACAGAGGCATATGATTGTCAGTGTGTGCTCGGTGCCTTCATGTGTAAGAGGATTACACTACTGCGGTGATTGGCACATGGCAAACACAGGGTCATCTGGACCGAGGCTGATGAGGAGTATATAGGTGACCTTTATGAGAGATGTACCTTTTGAATGCTGTAAGAATAACCGTGTCATGCACGGTTTGTTACAGTTGCTTTGAGGTGTAAATAAAAACGAGCAGTAGCCAATGACTTCTGTCAGTTATTTTCAGTGATCTAAAATCTTCACCCCTTGCTTTCTAAAGTGTCGGGCTTGAACATCATTGTTTATGAGAGTGCAAAGTCTGCTTCTCATTGGATCGGAATGAATTGTTGTAACATAACTGACTGATTGAAATGCTGTAACCATTGACTCTTGTTTGTTTTGCCTCAGTGTCCACAGGTGTCATTCGGCTGTGAGAGCATCATACAGAGACTACTCTTTACTACACCCATCCCAAGACCACTAAAAGCACCCTCACCATGAATCTTGACCCAGGCAAGCTGCCCGCCACCCGCGTCACTGGTGGCCCCGCCACACCCCGCAAGGGACCCCCCAAATTCAAGCAGAGGCAGACACGTCAGTTCAAGAGCAAGCCCCCAAAGAAGGGCATCCAGGGGTGAGTCAGACCGCTGACAGTCGTTAATGCCACTGTTATTGCACACTGTCAAATAGAGAGAGGCGAAAAGGCACGGAAGGAACCAATGCCACGCAGAGATAAAGCACCTTTATCATGAATCAAACTTTGTCATAAAATTTCATATCATTATTGACCATTAAAAACATGAAATGTGAATGTTCTTTCTTGGTTTGCCTTGCAGCTTTGGTGATGATATTCCTGGAATGGAAGGCTTAGGCACTGGTGAGTGAAACTATCATTAGTTGACTTTAAATGACAGAAATGCATTAAACAAAAAGCATTTTTGAGAGCTCATCTGTGATACGTTTTTGATCCACAGACATCACTGTCATTTGCCCATGGGAGGCCTTCAACCACTTGGAGCTTCACGAGCTGGCACAGTATGGTATCATCTAAGGCCACTGGACCCCAACTCCCAGCATGCCCTCCATGTGCTTCAAACCATCTGCCTCAGTCCTGACCATGGGCTCCAACCCAACCGGAACACTCTTATCATATATCTATCTATTTATATAAATATATATCAAAAGGTAACACTTACAAAAATAGAAAAATCCAAAGAAAAATAGTTCACAAAAAATAATCTTTCTGACCATCTTATTCTTTTCATGGGTTTCATTTTTCCTTTTCTGCAAAATATTGTTCAGACTCAACATCTGCTCGATGCTAGTGTCTGCACTTCCTCTTTAACCCAGACAGCCTGTCACCTGGTGCAGGTCTAGCCCTATATTGGGCCCGATCCGGCTCGGAGTCGGCGGCTACTGGGGAGCACCTCTACTGTTTAATCAGTTCTGTACTGTATGTGTAGAACGGCTGCACAACCAGCACCCTCTCAGACCCACTCTCTTCATCTTTTCCTCTAGCAGGCTTCTCTGTTCTGTCCATTCTTTTCTTCTCTCCACCCCACCCCACCCCCACTATTTCTTTTCATCTGGAACCGAACATACGCAAGCCAAGCAGCCTCAAAATGAGTTTGAACAAACAAGTGGTACGCCCATGAAATGCATGGCTTCTCATTTCATGTGTTTTGGCATCTCTGTTGTCAACTCAGGGGCAATTCCACCCATGCCAAGATTTTGACAGAAAAAAAATGATCAAGAGTCCTGTAGAGCTTGCAGATCATGCTGCTGACTATCGAGTGTAGCCTCTGACACTATGGATGAAATACCTTTCTTTGTCTCCCTTCACTTTCATTGAAATCATCAGCTGTGTAATATTTTATGGATCATAACTTTATGTTTACTTCTCCCATATCTCAGAAGAACTTGCCATAGAATCGTTATCTAGAGTATGGTCACAAGGATGTTTTCTCAGGGATAGGCCAAAATATTTGCGGACGAGGCGTGAATGTGAGAGGCGCGAGGTCCGATGCATCCTCCACCCGATTCTCCTCTCCCACATTTTCATTGAGTGTAGTCTAGGGTCGTGGCACTCCTGTTTTTAGCCAAGGCACATATGAGGGGTCAAGGTTCACTTTATTTGGGCCAGGGATGTCTGAAGAATAATATGGTAGTACAGTGAGGACCCCCCTCTTAACATGTTGTGGTGCACTGTTTCTGTCTCCATCTTTATCTAGCCAATGTGTTGCGCGTCTAGAGTTGTTAATATATCGTTTTCCTTTCTCTTTCTTTCTTAAGTTCAATTTTATGATCTATCATTTTGTCATCATAACCTTCATCTCCATTTGCATCTTAATCATCGTCATCTCCATCATCGTCTGTTAGTCACTCATTCTAGTTGCTATTTTAATTTTAATTTAATTTAAATGTAAATCTCATTGTAAAATATCATTCATGATATATACCCAATTTGCATGATTTTTTTCCTAGATAATTTTAGATCTCATGCATGTGAGAAACTAATTGTGTTATTTTTATGTTTGCCTCATACTATGTGTGAGTTGATTTCCTTCTGCATTTGTGTTGTGATTCCTGTTTCATGCCCATCTCATTTTCATTCTCGATCTTATGTATTACTTCCATCAACTGTCATCTCATCAGTCATTAATTTCATGTAGATGCCCTTTCACACCATTATGTTCATTATAGGTGCACCATTTAGTGTCATCTGACAGCAGTGTTGTCCCACATGTGCACACGCAAATCTCTCACCATACTATCTACACTGTGAGAGACCTATGCAACATTTAGTGGCTGGTTTGTACTACTCCACATAAAAACACTTGAATACATACAATTCTGGAATGTTCTGACATGGTGTCAGAGAGCTCTTGCAACTGGTTATAGCTATCATAGCCAGAACAATCTACTTTGACTGTGCAGGAAAGCTAAAATCTACACAGAAAGAGTTGAATGAGTATAGTAATTCCATCATTGTCACATGCTGTCATGTGTTCTCTACAGGATAAGATCAAATAAATGCAAAAAAATTGAAAAGAAATTGTGTGTGATTTATTTTTGGGAACACAGAAAGTATTTACAAGCCTATAAACATTATTACACAAGTTTAGAAAAGCTGGCATGTTATGCACTGAAGAGCATATTGTGAACACATTTCAGCAGAGACATCACAAGAACCAGTGTTGGATTGTAATTCAAAAAAGTAATTAGTTACAAGGCACTGAATTGTACTCATGGCCTACTACATACGGGAGGCAACTTCACCACTTATCATAACTTTAATGCTGAGTTGGCCTAAAGAAAGAAAGAGATTTTAGGGACCCCAAGGTCATGAAAATTACCCCCTACCCCCCAAATTATACCCTGCAATATCAAACAGGTAGGTTAAAGGTTTTTTTCGTCAATTGAAATTGCATAGTTAATCACTACTAAAGCCTCATTTGTGCTCAAAGGAGCTAAACGTTCTATGCAGAGGGTCACCTAGAGCGCCATACAAACCACATAAGGCGCCTGTCTCTTCATTCAAGGCCATTTTTACCCATATGTAATCAGACTGAAAAACAGCTTAAACAACTTATTCTACTGGTAACTGTAGTTAGGAGTGCTCTGTAATTATTCATAACACATTTACAGGGGTGCTCCAATTAACAGCAGTGGATGGCATGCCACAGAGTGTAAAGTTCTGCAAGTGGTGAATGTAAATCGAAATGTTACTCTGTCTTGCACATTAGCACAGTGCACGACTAACTTGATCTATATTTTGGTTAAACATACACCCCAATATCTTCTAAGCTGACACGTCACTGTATTTCAACGTTGAATCACTGCGGAACCTTCTATTTTAATGCAATGTTTCAGGTAGAACAGACAACTGCGATACCTGATATACACGGAACAATAAGAGTGTAGCACCTAGTATTTTTCTGCCGTGGGATGGATGGAGTTTCATTTCGTTGACTGTTGTTAGCTAAGTCAAAGACTGCAAACGCCGAAATAGTGGCCCCATTCGTCTCATTAAGAAACACATCGGGAGAGTAAACCCGGTCAATATGGCAGATAACATCGTGAGTCATAAGCTTTTATGTTTTCATTTCATTTAACGTAATTGTAATACTAACGAAGTGTCTCGAGTGATGAGGCAGCAGAATTCTTAGCCGGGGAGCTAGCAGGCAGGCTAGTTAGCTTTTTTGGCAGGAGAAAGCTAGGACAGCTCGCTAACTAGCTAGCTAACGTTAGTTAAAGGCCTTTTCAAGCTATGGATAGCTAACGTTATTCACTAGTCATCATTCAGTTGTCTAAGCATGACTTGGAGCAGAGTTTCATGATTATTAACTCCTCTCCGTATAATTTTGTTGTCGAGTGAATAACACCTACTCTTACGACCTGTTTCAAAACACATGGTTGACAAAGAAAACTCACTGACAGTTGTAACGTTAGAAATAGCTCGTGAGCTAAGTTAGCCTGTAACTCTGTGGATCTTAGTTTGCCAGGTACCCCAATTTAGACGACCCATTTAGTTGGCTAAGAAGTGTGTCACTCGGCTTTTTCTACAACCAAGTTATGCATTGTGTGGCAGTTGGCAAGTAGTTGTGAGAAGAGAACCTTACTTAGCGAACAGGTCAACTAAACTAGCTAGATTTAATATCGACAGCTGACGTTATTTGTGTCCGGATTGAGTGTGTTTGAAACTATAGCTTGAACTTGTCACTTAAGATATAACGTTACAAAATCTGAGGTAGCTACATAACAGTTACAGTGTAGTTACCTCGTAGGGTAAGTTGATGTTGATGGAACCAACACGGCAAGCTTAACGTTAGTGTTCTTAGTTTCTAATGGAGATGAGCTTCAGTTGACTGGATATACCGAAAGTGCACCTAAGTTCTTGTGACGCTAGCCTCTCTGATTTTAGACAGCAGCTTAGCTTGGCAAATGAACTCGCAAAATCTAACGTTAGAAAATGCTAGCGGCAAACATTATTGTTTTGTAGTCTGTTTTTGACTGTAATATAATTCACATAGTTACAAATAAAATTTGAGGTGAACATTTATTTTGTTTGTCAGCTGTCATCCAACAGAACAGTGCTTGTGCACATTTGGAAGTCTCAAAAACCTACAAGCAAACAAGTTTGACAAGTCCTCTTGCCATTGCAATGTCAAATATCTAATCAAATTAATGTTATGACAAAATTCTAGTTATTTTAATTATTTTGCTGTTGAAGTCATTTTGGCCTGCATATTAATAATAATTCAAATTTGTGACTCTCACACAGATTATCCGTGTGCAGTCTCCAGAGGGGATGAAGAAAATCACCTCCACCAAGAGAGAGACTGCTGCAGCTTTCCTTAAAAAGGTAACCCAATAAAATTCTTATTGGGCTGGGCGCATCTTTAACGCTACTCATTCTGCAGCTATCCATCCCTCTCAGTTACTTGTGCGTGATAATGATCCTCCTCCTATTGCAGTATGTCCAGGAATGCTTCTGAAGCCAGCTCGAATTGAAACAGAAACTTCAAACTACCAGTGCCATTTTTGTAAAGAGAGGACACACAGTGTTGGTCTGATGGACCCTTAAATATATTACCATTTCCATGCGGGTGAAGAAAGACCCTGTGGGGTATTTGGGTGTGCATGTGTGGATTGGCATGTTGAGCATGTTTGGGTACATCTAAAGGTTCCTGAAAGCAGTGCTTGAACAGGAAAATTGAAGGGATGCTGTGCCACTGGTAAGGAAGAATAGTCAGCGTTGTCTCTCATCAGTATCTGAGTTCTGACACATGTTGCACTGAAAGCTTTTGGCCTCAGCATGTACAGTGCGTGAGAGTGTTGGCATAGTATAAGAAATTTTGCTTTTGCAAGCGGCATGCATGGTGCCGAGGATTAGTTTGCATATGGGAGTTCACCTTGGACCTGAGGACCTCACCTTGCTGTCACGTGCACTTAAGTCAGTCACAATCCTGACCTCAACTCTGAGCACAGAGGCCAGCAACTCTGTTGCTGAGCTGACACTCGACTCCACTTCTGCAGTGCGTGTCCCACTCTCTTCTCCTTGCGTGCGCTGCTGATTTATTGATGAGGCTGTGAAAAAAGACAGAAGAAGGGAGACGGGTGGGTAGAGGGGAGACGGTTAGTGTCCGCAGTCCTGCGACGCTCTCCTGCACCTCGGCTGGCGGGTGCACTCGCTCCGAGTGTGCTTCAGCACAAAGCCACGTGCGCAGGCATGGTTTCAAAGAGACCATGCTGGAGATGGAGGGAAGCGGGCTGTTATAAATAGCTCCACTGCAGCAGACGACCAGCCAGGTAGGCAAGTCAGAAGGCACTTGGGAGGACGCATGGCACAAGCATGCGTACACACACACACACACACACACACACACACACACACACACACACACACACACACACACACACACACACACACTAGTTGTAACCCTGCACCCCTTCCATTCCCGTTTATATAGATTATTAACTCATCTTGGCTTTTTCCCTCCCAAGTCCTGAGTGAGCTGATGCTTGCATAGCCATACACACACACACACACGCCAGCTCCAGCTCCAGCTCCAGCCCTGCATCCCACTACCACCACTACCTCTCCTGATGATATAAGCCTGCAGTGGATTGTTTACTCATCATTATGGAAACTTCTTGAATGCCTACCATTTGCGGTCAGCACTCTGATGTTATTCAATCTGGTGCAGCACAGTCTAAACACTCCCAAGTACACACCCACCCCCCTCATCTTTCTCTCTTTCTCACACACACGAACACTCTCTCTCACACACACACTCACTCACTCACTCACTCGCTCACACACACACACCACACACACACACACACACCACACACACACACACACACACACACACTCTCTCTCTCTCTCTCTCTCTCTTACACACACAACTCTCTCTCTCTCTCTATCTCTCTCTCTTACACACACACACACACACACACTCTCTCTATCTCTCTCTCTCTCTTACACACACACACACTCTGTCTCTCTCTCTCTCTCTCTTACACACACACTCTCTCTATCTCTCTATCTCTCTCTTACACACACACACACTCTCTCTCTCTCTCTTACACACACACACACTCACTCCCACTGCTTTGTCTGGGCGTTTCCTGCAGTGATGAGCTGATGTGCACTGCACACCAATTTAGTGCCCTCTCTGAGTGTGGATCGGGCTGGAAGAAATGAGTGGTGGTGGTGATGGTGAGGATGGGGGGGAAAAACACTCCTAAAAAAACAGAAACTGCAGCAGCTCCATTAAAAATGTATACCCACCATACTGTAGACTGAGAACCAGAACGCAGTGCATTGAGAGCAACTTTGGGTTTTAGGTATTCCAAATAGGTGATTAAGTGGTAAACCTAAGTAAGCTAATACTGTAACTGATGGAGTAGCTTGTTTGCTTTGTGTCAGTGGACAGTGTTTGATCTTAGCCACATGTGGGGCACTGTTGTCAGCCAAAGGTGCAGCCAGTGATGTGGGATGACCTTAGGTTTGTTTGTGTTTGTCGTTGTGTTTATATTTACGTTTCTAAGCAGACACTTTTGTCCAACGCAGCTTTCGCTATATACCATCCAAGGACCAAACTATATGTACTAGAGAGGCAGCTCACCCTTTCCTCTGTGTTGTGCATGTATTAAAAAAGCAACTGAATTGCTCGTGGGCATCTATTAACCACTTATTAACCTCTGTTGATTAAACATTACTTTATAGACAATTTATAATGATTTAATAAAAGAAGAGGGAACAAAAGAAATGCATTCCTATGTATACCTCATAGCTTAGGTATTAAACCGTTGTATCCTTTGAAGCCTATTAGAGTACCCATGATGCTTTTCAGCCATCATAGACCCAGACCAGGATGCTGCTGTTGCGGCTGCTGTTAGCAGCCCTGATGGACTGAGGGCGCCTCGTCAATGTGATTTGCTCTTATTATGCTGCCTTTTTTGAAATTGATCCCAGAGGCTGCTGTCCTGAAATAAATGCAGGCACTGATTTGTAATGGACTGAGTGCTTCAGAAGCTCTGGCACTCACACTCTCACTCATACACACACACACAAACACACACACACGTACACGCGCGCCCCATTTGGGCTCCAAATTGAGCCTCTTCCTCTCCCCCACCCAACCCTCCTCTACTCTCTCCTTTTTGACGATAACCTTTTAAAGAAGTCTTTTGAGTGTGGCTCTGGAAAATGTTGAGTTTGTTTCTCCTGATTTGCATTGACTCGGTGAAATCTGCACAGCATCCTTTCAAAAGCTCCTTTGGCTTTTGTTGTTTTCAAGGCCCCCACCACCACCACCCCACCCCCAACCCCACCCCAGTTTTCGGGTGCTACCTAGGAAAGGAAGGTTTTCCAGTCGTTGCCATGTTTAATTTTCATGACTGCATTGCATTGCGGCAGTAGTTCCCCTTTGGAGTTTCTCCTTCCCATTCAGTTCTGCCTTTTCTTGATTTCTCTATTCCTCTCTCTCCATCTCTGTGCACACACACTCATACACACACACACACACACACACACACACACACACACACACACACACTTGTATGCACTACAGGTGTCAACATGGATATTCACTGCTGGCTCCATAGTCCCCCATTCCCAGGCCGTTGTCAGGCTCAGCACTCTCAGAAGAGTCTTTGAACTTTTTCGAACTCATATCCATTCAAAAAAAAAAAAAAATCCAGACAAGCATGCTCAGCCACATTTCAACAGAGTCAACCAGACAGCCAAACAACTATCCAGCCAGCCAGCCAGCCAGACAAACAGGCAGCTTTTTCCGAGCCTCTGAGGACATTTTTGCTTGAAGCTGCCGAGTCACACAGCTTAGTGGGGACTTGGCCCGGATGTGCTGTGTACATGATGAAGTGCTCCTATTGGCTGACTTGTAGATAAATAGACTAGATGAGCCAAAAGCGATCAAAGTGATTGGTTGAGCTGTATTGCCAGAGGAGACCAGCGTAGAGTTCAAGATGATAAAACGTTGCATATGTCACCCATAGATATGAATAGGAACTGTAGCAAAATGTCACCCATAGATATGAATGGGAACTGTAGCAAAACGTTTGAAAACATTGCCACCGCTTAACTGTTCCCAGCGTTGATGAAAATAACTCTTCAATGGTTTAATGTCACTTAGTGATAAAGGTGTCAGTCAGTTGACTGAAAGTGTGTGTATTCTGTCCCATTTACTGTAGGTGGCCAAGGAGTTTGGCTTTAATTCCAATGGTTTCTCAATATACCTGAATCGCAACAAGACCGGGGAGATCCTGTCCCAAAACAAGGCCCTCAGTCTCCTCAAGATCAAGTGAGTTTAAATATGTGTCTCTGGATGTCCAAAGTCTTTTGTGTAGTTGTTTTTTTTTTCAAGGATCTCTTGTTAAATTTGTCTCACTTTATTCTTCTGTGACTTGTACTTTCTTCTTTGTTTCTTCTCTCTGTCTTACTTTTCTTTCTCTTTCTTTTTTTTTCTTTCTGACTCTTTATTTCTCTCTCTCTCCCCCTCACTCTCCCTCTCTATCTTTCTCTTTCTTTCATTCATTCTTTCTTTATTTCTTTCCCCTCCTTCCCCCCCTTCCTGTAGACATGGCGACATGCTCTTCCTCTTCCCCTCGTCCTCTCCCGGCACATCTAGTGAAGTCATGGACGTGGCCACGCCACACTCGTCCTCCTCGCTGCCCTCCACATCATCATCATCATCCTCCTCCTCATCCTCCTTCTCGTCCATGTCACGTTCACACTCATCGCCGCATTTCCCCGAAGACGAAATCGACCAGTTCCTGGCCAAACAGGAGGGGAAGATCTACCGCAACAGAGACCCACAGCTGTGAGTCTCTCTCTCTTTATTTATTTATTTATTTATCTATCTATCTATCTATCTATCTCTTCTCACTCAATTAGGTGCTACAGTCTTCAGTAGTCATATTCTGTTTTCTGTCCTGAGTTTTGTTGCATCTATTTGACATCAATTGATAACAACTTCTTGTGTGCTTTTTTCCAGCTGTCGGCACGGTCAAATGGGCAAATGCGTGCACTGTGTACCACTAGAGGTGAGCTCACCTTATTCTCATTTTCTTTGGCCAATACCACTACCACAGTCAACAACAGATACAGGGCAAATTGTACTCCTGTCATGATAACCACTGTTGTACTTTTCCTGTATGACCCCTAGCAGTTGGGTTGGTTCTTGAGCTGTTTGTCTGCCCAAGGTTCCTTCCGATACTAACTACCACAAGGGAGTTTTTCCTTGCCCCTGTTGCTCATTGGTGCTCCTTGCTATAAAGTGCCATGAGACAATACTATGGTTAAAGGCACTGTATAAATAGAATTGAATTGAATCAGTGAATTCTCTCTCTTCTCTCTCTCTCTCTTTCCTGTCTTTTTCACTCCATTTTTTCTATCTTCCCCGTGTCCCCCCGCCGTGCAGCCTTTTGACGAAGACTACCTGAATCACCTGGACCCTCCGGTCAAGCACATGTCATTCCACGCCTACATCCGAAAACTCACGGGAGGCGCTGACAAGTAAGTGGCCGACCAACTGACCAAGTCAAACTACACCGCTCTGGAGAGAGCAGGAGGGCACCTCTCAGGGGGGTTGTGACACATTTGACATATTTGCTCTCCCACAAAGCCCACTGAGGCTGATTTCTGTAGCGCACGGCTTGATCTGATTGTTCAGCGTTGAGACTTTCAAAGTGAGCCACAGGGAGCATACTTAGAAGGGGGTTATCGTGATGCAATCTGTGTTACATTCTTGCCCTCCAGTTTGCAGCTAATCAATTATTAATCGTTTTTCAGTTTCCTCTGCACACTGTCTGCATTTAAATTATTGCAGAGAGTCTCAGGGTTGCTGTTGAATTTCTTCAACTAAAACATCCATCCTGTTGCATATTTATATTGACTTGCTAGCCTTTCTCTTGCTGTATGATAAACAAATCGATAGTGTAACGCTGCTAATGATAACTCATAAAACATTACTGAAAGCTTACATGGTGGTCTACCGTGGTGTGTGGTGTGTGTGGTGTGTGGTGTGTGGTGTGTGTGTGTGTGTGTGGTGTGTGGTGCATGTGTGCGTGTGTGTGTGTGTGTTTTGAGATGTCATGCCTTTTTGTCCCTCTTTTTCTACAGGGGCAAGTTTGTAGCACTGGAGAACATCAGCTGTAAGATTAAGTCGGGTTGTGAGGGACACCCGCCCTGGCCTGAGGGCATCTGCACTAAATGCCAGCCCAGTGCCATCACACTCAACAGACAAGTAAGAGCCCCTGAAAGAAGCCTGCTCTCTCTCTCTCTCTCTCTCTATCTATCTATCTCTCTCTTCTCACTAAATTTATTTATTGACCTATCTATCTATCTATCTATCTATCTATCTATCTATCTATCTATCTATCTATCTCTTCTCACTCAATTAGGTGCTACACTACAGTCTTCAGTGGTCCTATTCTGTATTCTGTCTGGAGTTTTGTTGCTGTTTGACTATGATTTATTTGACATCTGGTTCACAGATGGACAACTGTATCAAAGTACTCTGTCAGAGTGACCTCTCTTTGCTTAAAAAAATGTGCCAATGGTTTTAGAAGTTTTTTTGTCTACATTCCAGTCTTTTCTCACCCATGTCAACCTTTATCAAATTGATCCATTTTTGTATTCATCACTGTCTTTGATTTTGTTTTTAATCAAAACCAATCCTACTGTTGCCATAGCAGTTATTGTGCGATTATCATTTTGTTGATGATATTGTTTGACTCAATCATTCCCAATCTGCTTGTTGTGTTTATGTGACCTGGATTCTCCTAACCCCTGTGATTGCATTGTTATTGCAGAAATACAGACATGTGGACAACATCATGTTTGAGAACCACACCATCGCCGACCGCTTCCTGGACTTCTGGAGGAAGACAGGCAGCCAGCGCATGGGCTACCTGTACGGCAGGTACACTGAGCACAAGGACATCCCGCTGGGCATCCGTGCCGAGGTGGCCGCCATCTACGAGCCCCCACAGGTGAGAGGAGGAGAACAGGAAACATAGGTGACAAAGAGAAGACGTATGTTGCTTTTCAAGTGCTTCACAAGTGTCTCTACAAGGCATATCAGTATCTGACTGTGGAAGCTTACCCAGACATGCACACTTCCATCTGCAGCAGAATAAGGTTAAAAATGGGAGACAAGAAATGGGAAAAATAGTTTTCCAGTGAAAACAAATTGCTTGGTTCCTTCTGGGGTAGATACTGTCCATCCAGGCAGGATTCTTCCTCAATACATCAAGACAGATATCTGACCGGTCAAGTTCTCCCCATCCATGCATACTTTTATGTGTAGTAGCATATGTGTAACACTAGATGGCGATGTCTTAATGGTAAACGAAGAGCAGAGTATGCTGCAGGGTCTGCTTTTAGTCAGTTCATCAGGAGCCATAAGTCTACTGATGGTCTTTCTCTGTAGTACTTCTCAGGCTGGCCACTGGCTACATTCATTGGCTTTGCTTTTCTCTCTGTGTTGGTTTGACATTTATTCGCCACTTCTGTTTCCTCTAGATTGGCACCCAGAACAGCCTGGAGCTGCTGGAGGACCCCAAAGCTGCAGCCGTGGAGGAGATCGCCGCCAAGCTGGGCCTGCGCAAGGTACAGTTCATCTTATGGTCTGCGTCCACTGGGCTGACGATCAGACATCAGATAGTGGACGAGTGGCTGAGGCCCAAATTTGAGCAGTATTAGTAGTAGTATCTTGGACAGTATTGGCAGACCTTTGATGCCTCGTTTGCACCTGATTTAAGGTGTTGAATTGGCAACAGAATATAGCAGCAGCAGTTATAGCAGCAGCAGTTCACAGTCAGTGTCTGGGTCAGTTCTCTGAAGTCAGCCCAGCCTGCCCATGCTGTTAGTCTAGTCACAGATCCAGATATTGTGAACTCAACCAAAGCTACGACCTTTTGTGTCATTATCAGAGCACATGACTTTGTAGGAGAGGGAGAGGGCTGTTTCAGCACGGTTTCCTCCTGTTTCCCATAAATGTGCTGTGTTGGAATGCACAGAAAATGTATGCATCCCCGTGCTGGACCTCTGAACAGTTCCAGACCTTTTCTTTATGCATACTGTCAACTTAGCAAAGGTTGGCCTCTGAACTACTCAGGCCTCATTGTTGAGATACCAGTGTCAGGCAAGCTTGCATGAAAAGCCAGCTGTCAGCTTACCTAGGAGTTTCATGTTACTCCCTCACACACACCTTCACCATCTGTTTGTCCATTGTTCAGCATGTCTCCTCTGTTGGAGTAGGCCTCCCTACTCCCTACAAGTTGCTGCTTGTCATGCATGAAGGAAATCCGCTCTACAGCTTTGGCTCTGTGTGTGTGTGTGTGTGTGTGTGTGTGTGTGTGTGTGTGTGTGTGTGTGTGTGTGTGTGTGGTGTGTGTGTGGTGTGTGTGTGTGTGTTTGGGTGCGCCGCACCCGCCCCCCCCCCCACACACCCACAGAATTATTTACATATTTTCATTCCCAGTGATCATAGCCATGGATGAGCTCACCCCAAGCCCCCCCCCCCCCCCCAGGCAGCACTAATCAATACCTGCACATTCCTCAGCTTATTCCTCTCCACACTCCACAGGGAGTCTAAATGGCCTCCATATGCCTACATGATAGAGATGATGTGTGTGTGTGTCTGTGTCTGTGTATCACTACCATAGTTTCACTTCTGGTGTAGATAGTGTGTGTGTGTGTGTGTGTGTGTCTATGTCTATCTGTCTGTCTGTGTTTTATTACCATTGCTTCACTCCTGGTTTTCACAATCTGTGTGTGTGTGTGTTTGTGTTTGTCTGTCTGTCTGTGTGTGTGTGTGTTTGTGTGTGTCTGTCGGTCTGTCTATCTATGTATCATTACCATGGCTTCATTCCTGTTTTCACAATCTGTGTGTGTGTGACAGACAGAGAGAGGGTCTGTGTCTATATGTGTGTGTATGTTTGGTTATATGTTGATCCCTATGTTCATATTCCGATTCACAGGCCTATTATGCATTGATGAATTGGTTTCATGTAACAAGTAGTGTTGACTGTTGTTCTCATATTTATAGTGATGTTCTTGTCTTAAACAGGTTGGCTGGATCTTCACAGATCTTTTGTCTGAGGACACTAGAAAAGGCACAGTACGCTACACCAGGAACAAAGTATGCTCTTAATTCTGAACTTGGCGTAATCATATGTTTGTTTGAGGATTGTTTTTTTTTCTGTTCTTTCTTTTCTGGCAATCTTGGCCAATGCCATTGTTTGGTCTAACTGAATCTTGCTCCACCTCCCAAGGACTCATACTTCCTGAGTGCTGAGGAGTGCATCACAGGCGGACACTTCCAGAACCAGCACCCCAACGCCTGCCGCCTATCCCCCGACGGCCATTTTGGCTCCAAGTTTGTCACAGTAGTAGCTACAGGTAACTGCTTGTGTTTCCCATTACCCCTTCTGGCCTCCGGAAAGATACTTAATATACATGTAGTTTTATCCAACAGTTTTTAGTCGTTATAAGCACCTTGTTCATCCATCTTGTTGAGCCACACTGACCCATGGATGTGTTCATGTCTCGCTGTCTCAGGGGGTCCGGATAACCAGGTGCACTTTGAGGGCTATCAGGTGTCCAACCAGTGCATGGCCCTGGTGCGTGACGAGTGCCTACTGCCCTGCCGAGACGCGCCCGAGCTCGGCTACGCCAAAGAGTCCAGCACCGAGCAGTACGTGCCTGATGTCTTCTATAAGGTATGTCTGCACACGCACACACACACACACACACACACACACACACACACACACACACACACTCAAACTCACACTCACACTGATGTGTGTTCACAATGTTAGGCTAACATGCTGTTGTACCTGTGCCTGTACTCTTCAGGGGACAAAGTCACTGCATCCAGAATGTTAAGTCAACTTAATTAAGTGCTCATTTAAATTTTGTTTTTAATACCAAATTCAGTTTCTTTTCACATTCTCTTCTTGAGATCTATGACAGGGGCACATTTGACCTAGTTTTGGGGTTAATACTGGACATGTATGCTCTTATCTTGTTCTCCTTGTCCTGTTGTGAGTGCTGATTGTGGCCCGTCAAATCAACTGCTTGATGTATGTGACAAGAACTACAGAGTGTTTTTAGATCTCCTTTTGAGGAGGTCCTCTGTGTTCACTCGCACACATACACATACACATACACTACAGTCTTCCCATGTAGGTCTCCTTCTAAGGTTCTCCTGTGTACACACGCACGCACACACACACACACACACACACTCTCACACACACACTCTCACTCTCTCTCTCTCTCCTCTCTCTCTCTCTCACTCTCACTCTCACTCTCTCACTTTCTCTCTCTTTATCTCATTCTCTCTATCTCTAGTATGCACACACACACACACACACTACAGTCTTCCCAGTGCATAATCATCTGCTTCATTGCACTCTTGGCTCCACAGTGGCTGTGTGTGAGGGAGAGACGGCCAAATGGCTCTAAGCTCCCCCTGTCTCTCTGGTCTATCTCCTCATCTGTGTCTCTACCTGTTTGTTTGTTTATTCCTCTCAACAGGACAAAGACAAGTTTGGCAACGACATCACACATTTAGCCCGGCCCCTACCTGTGGAGTACCTGATCATAGACGTGAGTAAAAAACACACACACACACACACACACACACACACACACACGTTTGTTGTGAGTAATAGAACGCGAATGCCCATATGATTTTAGGCCTTTTAATAAGATACAAAGCAATGAGCCTCTGTGTGTTTTTGGGAAGACCTGAGCATCTTTTACACACAAAAGCAGCCATGGTTGTGAGCGATGCCAGCCACCCCACACACAATCTTTTCAGCCTCCTGCCCTGTGGGAGGAGATATAGGAGCATCCTTGCCCGACCACCAAACTAGCAAACAGCTTTATCCACCAGGCTGTCAGGAAACTGAAGTCTCTCTCCCCTCCGTCCCACCCCCTCCTCTCTTGGCTCTGAAGTTGCTGCTGTTCTTGTTCGTGTATACAGCATTTTATGCACCACTACTACACATCTATTGAACAATTACATTCTTGGATTCCTATTTACATATATTTGTTGAAAAAGTTGCTGCTGTTTTTTATCCTTAACCCTAACCCTAAGCCTATCATTTGTTTTTATACTACTACAACACATCCTTTTGCTTACTTACATTTTTGCAGATCATTCTGCACTGTCACAACACATCTTACAGGAATTTTCGCTGCGTGTGACATTCTTGTGTTCTTGTCTTGCGATCTTGTTTACAAAAATGTCCTTTTTTCTTTAGTGTTAGGAACTGTCCTATCTGTTAGTGGGATAGCGAGAAACGTACTTTCAATTCCTCTGTATATCTAGTATATTTGGAGAAATTGACAATAAAGCTGACTTGACTTGACAATAATGGCTTGACCTGATCTATACTAAAAGTTCAACATGTCAAACCAAGTTCTGATACTAAGGAAACTTCTTTTTGGTGATTGACTTGCGCAAGGCTGAATAGCAGTCCTTCAGAGCTTCCTTCTTTTCTACTCCTGTTTATGTATTAAGTGTAATTTTGTGCACAATCAAGATGTTGCGATAAACTGTTTTGATTACTTGATTGCTTGATTTGATTGAGTCCACAGCGTTTGAAAGTATTGATGTGTTATCTGTCAATAATGTGTCCTTGTGCCTGAGTGCAGGGAATTTGATTCTGCCCCTAAAGCTGTTTGTTCTCTTAAGAAAAGCCTCATGCATAAACAAGTGTGCTTGACAGGGCCAGGTATCTGATTCAAACGACAGGAGTCCGTTTGTTTCTTTGTTTGTTCCTGGGGAAGAATTTGCTCTGGGCATGAACAAGTTGGCCCAGATGGGCCACTTGATGCCAGTTATGATGGACGCTGCGATCTTTTGGCAGTACGTACCTCAGTTTGGTGCCAAGGGTGCCGTAAATTGCCAGGCTGTGTTCCGTAGCTGCCATTTAACAAACTGCCAGAATCGGAGGGACTTGGCCATGTCAGAGACTTACTCCATTGACTTTATGGTAGCATTATTGAGTGGCAGAGCCCTTTATATATGGTGTTATTTTTGCAGCAATTGAGCCACTTCAACTCAGATAGCCATCTGGAATCCATAGTCTGGACGTAACACAATCTAGCCTATGCGTATGTGCAACACGTCCATATGATGAATCATAGTGTTCATTTAAATGACCTATTTGTGTCACAAGCATTTAAAAGTTACATGGTACATGGTAAAGAGAGGCTGATTACTGAAAAGCTTCCAAGGTTTTTTTCTGTATGCAATGTAGGCATGTATGCCAGTAAAGGTTGAACTACAAGGGTGAAGTGTTAGAGGTTAATTAGATGCTGTGGTGGACATGGCCTCCTGACCTTTGCCCTTTGATCCCAGATCACCACCACTTTCCCCAAGGACCCCCAGTACACATTCTCCTCCACACATCGCTTCCCCAGAGAGAACCGAGAGGCCTTGGGAGAGACACAGGTACGTCCAGCACAGCCCACAGGCAAAGCACCAACCAGGAGTCTCTCTTGAAGCTGTTGCCATACAGACACACAATACAATATATTATACAATGGTTCCACTGGTGAGAATGGAATGAATGCCTTTGTTTTTAAGATCTCACTATGTATAAAAGAACTCCCCATAGTCAAAGTCAAATTACAGATTGTCATTCAAATTGTTACCATAACAGTGGAAGCTTGCACTAAGGTTACGGAATCTCTGTAAACAGCTGGTTATGTAAAATTCCAACTTCACAACAGATTGCAACACTTTGTGCCAGATGGTAGTGAATCATTGTATTTTACTATAGTATGAATGTATTTGACCAGTCCAAGCTTGGATCTTTAGACATGAAGTAATCCCTTTGGCTGTTGATTGTTTACTTGGTGTCTGATTATCTAATAGCTGAAGTGAGATATTTAATGGCATACTTTGTTATGCAAGCATACAAAACAAAGCTTTTGAATGTGCATCTGTATCAGATTTGTGCTGATGATGTATGCGTGCAACCGATTAGAAAGCAGTCTGTTTTTCATAGCCTGTCTAAAGTGTGTGTGTGTGTGTGTGTGTGTGTGTGTGTGTGTGTGGCTGCAGGACTTCCACAGTTTGGCGACATACCTCTCCCAGTGTTCCTCCTCATCATTCTTGGACATTGTGTCAGATTTCCACCTTCTTCTCTTCCTGGTGACTAACGAGGTTATGCCCTTAAGGGTGAGTACACACACACTTTCGCTCGTCGCACTACGAAAGGAATGCAGCGGCGTCACGTGTTCTCTGTTGTTGAAAATGTGGAGAGCTGCAGGCATCTGGTCAAGTCACTTCGTGGTGTTCAAACCCTCGCAGAGAGAGTGCCCTCAGCATCGCAGCTCCGTGTTAGTTACGCTCCTCCACGAAACTCTCCGTAACCTCGGAGACCTTACTGCATAGACGCGTGGCGCTGTCGAGGGGACGAGGGCTGTTGTCGAGGGAGTCTGAAGTGTTTCGTAATCGTTTTTGTTTAGAGGCCCAACCAACAACTCCCTCCTGAAGCCCAGATGGTGGCCTGTTGCCTTGGAGGAATGTGAGTGCTGCCAAAAGAAGGCCCCTTGTGGTTCAGCGCTTGCTGTGCGCTGTTTATGCTGTGTAATCGATGTCAAACATAGAAGACTGAAGGGTTACGCACAGGCCTTTTTGGCTTCATTGTGTTTTAATCAAGACAAGGCAACTCATTTACGCAGTTGGCGGAATACTCAAAGCCACACTAGGATTTCAATTCATTCCATTGTGCCTGGATCTCAGCGTGGAGTGGTTGGTTGGTCCAGGAGTGACTTCTTTTTTTTTTTTTGATGCTATCAATCTGTCTATTTGTCTATATCTGTACATCATATTTCATCATCTTTACTCAAGCATAACTGCATAACACACTCTTCTGTATTGAGATATCACAGCACAGGAAATTCTGACTCAAGTTCTCATGACTTTAAAGACTGTAAATTGACTTTCAAGATCGCTTTTATCCTTAGCATATATCTTGAGGATACCATCGAGTTTGCGCGCCGCTCTCATCTGTGTGTGTATATTGTTGGGTTTTAACAGGACAGTATTGGTCTCCTGCTGGACGCTGTGAAAACCTCCAACGAGGAGCTGGCACAGACATGGAAGAAGTCTGAACAGTGGGCCACCATTGAGCAGCTCTGTAGTGAGTACTTCTGTCTTACTTTTGTCTGGATGTCACACATGCTGATCTGCTAGGCATCTCAGTCTGGCCAGTAGGCCTGTCTCCACTGAAATGGGGAACCAATCAAAAACTGGCTTTTACCCCTACACAATGGAGGCAGGCTTAATACGTGTTTTTCCTCAAATTTTCCTCTGCAGTTATTGATTATATGCATGTCCAATGCCTGCAGAGGCATTTTGTCTATTAATCCCTTGGAAGCTGGAGATGACAAGAAATTGGCCCAGACTGAGATGCATAGCAGATTAGTATGTGTTAAAACTAGGCTGGTCTTACTCAGTTGTTTCAAGAGAATACTTTCAAGATTTTAGTTTGGACCAATCTGTCTTCATACAACTAGCTTTTATCCCAAGTGATTTGTCAATTGTCAGTTACATCAGGGCCAGTCTCCCCTAGAGCAACTTGGGGTTAAGTTAAGATGGCAGCCAGGATTCAAAACAACAATTTGCGGGCTGCTAGAGTGCTAGCCAGGGTCACTAACCGCTATGCCACCAACAGTGGGTCCACCTTTCATCACATCTGTGGTCAGAGATGTGATTCAGAGCTTTCCATTGTGGGCTGAATCCCATTGTCCATCCTTACAGTAATCACTGAACCCTCAAAGCTTCCCCAACATGAATCAGCCGGTCATGTAGTGCATTCATGCCAGTTGAGTCTTTAAAGGTTCAGTACATTAGGCTTGTGGGTGAGAGAGTGGGGAAGGATAGAACAGGTGAGTTTCAGCTATTGGGACATTACTCATATTCTTTCGCCTCACTGTTGGCAAAAATGTATTGAAAACCTGTGAGTAGACCTATACTTGATCGGAATCTACAGTTGGATTGTGGTAATGTACTATGCATTAGTGTAATACTCTGGTTTTAAAAGACTATTGTGTTTGTCCAACTAAAACCCATTGACATGTGACAGCAGATGTTCTTGAGGCAGAGAATAGGGACATTATATTGATCTTTTGTCTTACGACTGTATTGTACTCGGTTTGATGTGAAGGTTTCCTAAAAGTCTGTGTCTGTGTCTGTGTCTGTGTCTGTGTTTGTGTTTGTGTGTGTGTGTTTGTGTACGTGTTCGTTTTAGGCACTGTCGGCGGGCAGCCATCGAGCTCTCTGGGCTACGATGTGGGTGGTCCATCGGCGCCAGCCTCATCCTCGGCCATGTGGTCGTGCCAGCACTGTACCTTCATGAACCAGCCGGGCACTGAGCTGTGCGAGATGTGCAGCCTGCCCCGCAGTTAAGCCTCCCCGCCACCAGGGGGTGGAGGGCAAAGTCATCCCGTCCTCGCACACAACACACACCGTTGACTGCGCCGGTGTCTGGGGTCAGGAGCAAGAGTGGGCCACCTCCTCCATCTCCATCTCTCTCTCTCTCGCCCTCTCCCTCTATTTCTCTCTCTTTCCCCCTTTTTCTTGCTCTCTGCTGTCTGTCTCGTTCCCCTCCTTCCTTTACATCTTCCTCCCTTTGCTCCTTAATGTCTGTTGCCCCACACAGCCACACATACACCCCTCCCTCCCCTCCCCATCTCACGGACGGCGCTGAGGGGTGTGTGGCAACCGCGGCAATATCCGGACGGCCAACGGGGGCAACAGGCAGCATCACTGTGCAGTGATTGATCACAGAAAAAAAAAAAAAAACAAGAAAAAAAAAAAAAGAAATGATTGTGTATGCATAGCTCTTGCAGTTCAGCAGGGATGTTTTTAGATGAAGCACCTTGGTGAGGCTCTCATGCTAACCTCCAGCCCCGCAATTTCCTGAACCTCACTCTCCCACTCTTTTGAGCATCAGGACATCATCAAGAATCTCCTGGATCTGGACTCTCTTTTGCTCTCAAATCGGTCCAATCTCTAGCTCTCCCTTAGCCTTGAAAATTGATTTGTGTACATATGAGTTTGAGGAATGACACTGTTAATTTAATTTGCTATGATGCTTTCTTTTTTTTTTGTGTCATATATATATAATTTTTTTTGGCTTTCCTTCCTCCCTTTTATGGTGTAATAGATACATGCAATAGAAACCAGTACTTATTTTTCTTAGTGAACTTGCAGTGGGATTCAGGACTTGGAAGAAGCTCAGAGGGTGTCACACACACACACACACACACCATGAACTTAATAGATTTCAGACACATCGTTGGTAACAGTCCCTCCAGCCATACTGAGTGTCATACTGACCAATTCCCACTCAAACCTACCTGCCCCTCCCCCCATATTGACTCTACCACTGCTGTACAGCAGACAGATCTGTCCCTAGTAACTGGAAAGGACAAACTTGACCGTTTAGACTTCTGTGTGGACAGTGACCTGTCACCATTACTCACTGATGACATTTTTGAATTCTGGTTTTCCCAGGGTTTGGCTGGGCGCGTTTGCATTTGTTTGAATCTTGATTTTTGGGCACTTGAAGGTTTTGATTGATTTCATTGAAATTGATGATCTTTCAGCATTGCTCCTCTAACTTCCAAAACAAAGAGGTCAGTGTACTGGCTTTGAGCAAAGGTAAGGGAATTTATTACCGGACAGCTGATCCTTGATTAAATGTTTTGTGTAGAATTCTTCAAAAAGTGAAGTGGGCCTAATCTTTTGTGACCCCCCCCCCAATGTGGCTAGACCATGATACTTGGGCTGTTTATTTTAGATTTAAAGCCTGTGGGTTATTTGATGAACCCCCTGTTTTGTCACCTCTTGCTCACATTTATGGAACTGAAGCATGCAAGTATTTGCATTCCAAAGTTGCCCTTTTCTTTTTGGTTCTAGTCAGGATGGTGTTTTTTTCCCCCCCTCTTCCTCACTGGACCCCTTATTCATAATTTCTGAACTTTTGTTTCACCCTCTCATTATCTCTGCCTCTTAATTTGGCACTAGTCAATCTGGCGCTAGGTGGGTGTGGGGAGTTGTGGAGAATGTGCTTCTATTTTGGACTTCTAGACAAGACAGTCATTATTAGTATGCCTTCAGAGTCTTTTAGACGGAAGTCTCTGCAGAGGTCGAAATGGTGTCCTCTCTCTCCAGTAGGCTGATGAGGTGCTCTACCTGTGAGGCATGAAAGAGAAGGAAGATGGGAGCGAAGGATCAAATGAGAGGGAGGGAAGACAGTTTAGACACTTTTTGTTTTTCTTCTTGAAATCCTTCCCCATCTCCCACTCCCCAAGGGAGAGAAACAACAGCGGTCTCCGAAACTTCATTCCATGACTTGTGAAATGTCCATACCTACTAAAGAGTGTTCGTAGACTGCTGTTGGGAGCTTGGGAAAGCACTTGGGAAAATATATATATTCATATATAAATATATGAAAAAGTAAAAAATATGTTCCAATGAGCCCCACAAATTCAAAAGAGGCTGTATTTTCCTCATAGATAAACACTTAGGTCATCCCAACATGTGGGTTTACAAACATATACTTGCAGTTCTCTCAGGTCACTGTGCAGATAGGGCACAGCTATGGAGGACTGGTCTTTTGAATTGAAGTCTTTGACTACTCCATGCGCACATTTAAAGCAGAAATCTGTTGTGAATCAGTCCACAGCCATGTTCAATCCGTAGCTGTTGTAGAAAAAGAAAGAAGACTTTTAATACACCGTAGACTGAATAGTGAACTGTCAGCTAATATTAACTGAATGGAGCACAGTAACTTGCTTTCGGTTTCATTTTCCTGTGTCTAATTCAGTTAACATTAGCTGTAAGTTCTTCACTTCATGTTGTATCCAGTATTCTGCTTCTTCTTACAAACAGCACACAGTGACCTGGAATTACAGAGCTATGGATTGTTTCACACTAGAGTTCTCCTTTAACATTTCCCTTGCTATCTTCTATTTATTTTCCAGAGAGCAAGTGTAGTGGACAGGTGAAGCATCTACAACAAGGTGTGGCGACCATGGCCTTTAAGTTAAGCTCTATGTATGATTTATGAATTATGCATTTAACTGAAGTGCCCCCCCTCCACCCCATAAAAAGAAAAGCAAAACTGCATTTTCCTTTCCTGATAAGGCATTGAAAAAGGTGAATTCCTTGACCACGCCCCACCTAACCACCCTCTGCTCCTGGAGTGAAGATGCTGTACCCATACTCCCACCCTTCTACCCCCACCCCCAGTGAAATGCAAGCTGACTGCACTGCTTACTGACCCAGAGGTGAAGGACGCCCTTAAAATTGTATGCTGTAGGTTGGGTTGGCATTTTCAGAAATACCAATTAAACAATAAAAATGGATACCTTTCAATGGACCAGCTGTCTCTGCTCTTTGTTCATAGATAGTAATAGTATATTCACATACAATTTGCCATAAATCTGAAAACTAAGGAATCCTCAAACAGGTAGCCTACTCCACTATGTTAAAATGCTCAACCTTTTCTTTTCAGACTTGCAGTCTCAAACCTGTGGGTATCTAGCCTAAATTATATTTAGACGTGATTTTTTTTTTTTGTTTAGTGTTCCCCAAGAGTTTTTACACTTTCTACTCCATTGCAGGCCTATTGATTTATTGATAATTGTCTTTTTTCTCTTAAAGTTCTCTTCTCCTCAAACAATGAAAGCGTCCATTTCCCCCCCAGTGATTATGCTCTCCCTGTTGAAGCAGGTCCCTGTTTACATTAGAGTTGTTCCATCAAGGAGAGTTACAATGTGTAGATATATCATGTCTGTAAATTAATCTGGGAACTTCTTCATAGTTCATTGTTTTTTTTCTTCTCATTTGTGTTCTGCCCTGTGGCATTTGAATTCTTCAAAGTCATGCAAACCCTAGTTCCTCTTTTAAACATTTACGGGCCAAGTTGGGCAACTGTATGCCTGTGTGTGAGTGAGTGAGTGAGACAGAGCGGCCAGTCTCCAGTGGACCTTTTTAGGATCACAGATGCTAAGCAGATGAGGTGCTGGAATTTCTTATGTGGAGGTGAGCACAGTCAACATCAAACACTTCTGACCTCTTGGGCCCTCATGAGCTAATGGTAACTTTATACTCTACATGTGGACGCTGCCATCAATATGCTCCTGCCTTTCCTGTGCTCTACACACTTCCCATCTCTCAATGTCTCACCTATGAACCCCATCTTTTGTTGAAAATCACTTTCTCCTCTGTCCTCCCTCAAACCTTTAACCCTCTGCTAGCAATGATGCTCCCTGCCCTCTCTCTCTCAACCTTTACCCCTCTCCTGACCCTCTCTCTGATAGTGTTGCATTTGTAAAGGAGAGCGCAAGGTCAAATTCAAGTCATCACACCAGGCAGCTATAAACATGAGTTAGCAAGTGTGTGTTTGCTGATATTTAAACCTCAAAGCCAATCAAATGCACTTGCTCCTTCCTTTAATCCATATACTAACTGACTGCTCTCTCGTGCAAGCAAGATGGGGCAAAGAGAAGTACATGAGAGGCGATTCAAAATATTGTATTGTTTTGCACATACGCAAGTCAGCTTAAGGTTGTTGTTGTCACAGGGCAGAAGCTGAGATCAGTCACTTCCTCGGAACATGCAGTCATGCTTGGTGGGGTGTGTGTGTCATCAGTGAAAGCATGTAGAGGCATACACACACCTGGGTGGATGGGTGCAAGTACACACATGCACATGCAACACTGTCAGGAGGTCAAGAAATGTTTGCATTTCTGTTCACTTAATCTCCATCTCACACACACACACACACACAGTTCATCACATGTTTGGAAGTGAACAAGTTTCTCTAGTGAAAAGGAATCTCTACGCTCACATTTGTCCCCTTCCACAGTGAATATCTGTTATTTGCCTCATCTTAAAGGTTTCCGAAAGGAGTTTGCAGAATTAGAGACAAGCTCAGGAGACCCTATAATTATCTTGTTTGCTTCACAGAAGCGTCTGTTTTGGTTGTCCCAATTGTGTCCCTGTTTTAAAAACACTGGTGCAAGTGGCCATTGGAAATTCGTAACTTGTGTTAGGTATGTACCACACTGTGGTTTGACAAGGACTTAAGTGGATGCATTGAAGCACACGACAATGAAGAACACGACAGCAAATGAGTCTTTCATCATTCTGTAGTGTATCAGTCTGTTGTGGAATTATGTTATTGTGTTTCAAAGTGAAGTTGCAAAAGAAACTGGAAGAGCTATTGGAGTGGTGTGTGTGTGTGGGTGTGTGTGTGTGTGTGTGTGTGTGTGTGTGTGTGTGTGTGTGTGTGTGTTAGGTGGGGTGGGGTATCTCTGCAAAGACACACCTCTCTTTTACAAAAACTTCTGGGGAGAGGGGTGGGTCGCTGGACAGATGGATATAAGGGCATGTGTGCTGATGATCACTCCAAAGGGGATATTAACAGCTCTGACGATCTTAGGAATAAAACTCCATCAAGGTATGTGCATCTCACAGGGTAGGGACAAATCATTGGCAATCTACAAATTATCATGTTGCCAAGGGATTTTTTCTTAATTGATTTTGAGATCTTGCAATGCAATGTATAAAGTCAGCCAAAGTTATCTTATAGAAGAAGAATAAATGCAAGATTTGCATTTGTTATACAAAGGATTGAAAGTATATTTTTTTCTGGAAATGAATTAGGATTCCTGCTTAATTCTACAGTTTTTTTTTTGAGGGGAAATGTGTTCTTGTGTTCTTTGACTTCATCTTATTTTACTTCTGATGCTTAATTTTAGTCTTTAGGGATGTGTAAAATATGTTGGATAAATAAAATAGGTTAAAAGCAGAATATTCTACACTTTTTTCAAATGCAAATTTATCTCACATACAAACACGTCCCCAAACATGGCAAGCATAACAGAAATATGAAAAATATGACTGCCACGTCTTTGTGTGTGTGTGTGTGTGTGTGTGGTGTGTGTGTGTGTGTGGTGTGTGTGTGTGTGTGTGTGTGTTTAAGATGAGGGTTGCTGTAGTGCTGCTCTCTCTGATCACGGTGGCTGTCACTCAGAAGTCCCGCAGACAGAACAATGAATGGGACTACAGGACTGAGGGTGAGCTCCAGGAGTGTGTGTGTGTGTGTGTGTGTGTGTGTGTGAGATAGAGAGAGAGAGAGAGATGGTGTACAGATTTCTTGTACATTCTTATGGTCGTCAGATCACCACATGACATGTAGAAATTCTGATATGCATTTCCTATAAATAGTATATAACTATATATAACTATAATTATAATATGAACTGTGTGTTTACGTACGTAAATGTCTATTAGTGTGTAAGAAATCAAGTTACTCGTGTGTACACACATAACCCTGTGTGTGTGTGTGTGTGTGTGTGTGTGTGTGTGTGTGTGTGTGTGTGTGTGTGTGTGTGTGTGTGTGTGTGTGTGTGTGTGTGTGTAACCAATACAGTACAGTGAGTAAATGTGTGTGAGAGAGAGTAATCCAGCACCTCATGTCTACTCTGTTGTATGCAAAACTGCAGCAGAGAAAGTGAACACTAGGGGGTGCTCAAACCTCACCCTTGTGCTGGATAACTGGAAGTATGCCATCATGACACAGGTCAAAGATCTGCTCCTGAATGATCACAGCACTGTCCTGCCAAACTATGCAAGGTGAGTGAGTCACTTAGGTGGGAAAAACAAACTGAACCATTTAATCATTATTGTATGAGGGACCAGTTCACAATGTCCATGTTTTTCAAGTTAACAAGTATTTTTTAAGACTATAAAGACATCTCTCTCTCTCTCTCTCCCTCATTCCAGGATTGAACCTCTCTCTGAGGCACTTAGTGATCTCTACAAAGAATTTAACGCACTGAAGGAGCGCCTTGGTGAGCTGACCACCAAGTTTGAGGGGGTAGAGGCCTTTGTGGATGACGTCCGAGCAGGTAGAAGCCCTTCGCCACCCAGACCAGAGAGGCCACCCATGCCGGGGGAGGAGGAGCCCCCACCCGCACTCATGCCCGCTGTTGAGGGGGGCAGACAGGGCTCCCGGAGGAACAAAGTGGTGGTCAGACGGGTCAAGAAGCCAAAATCCTTGGACAATTCAAGAGCCTGAGCATAATAATGGGTTTAAAATAATGGGTTTCACATAATGGGTTTCAAATAGAAAATACAGACACACACGTCACACCATGCACTTCCTCTGTTGTTGATTAGAGGGCAGTGTAATGAAATGACATGAAAACTACTGCCACTGTGGTGATCTTTGTATGGATGCAATGTGCTGTACATAAGTATGTAAGACTTTCTTGTACGTAAGAGTTTCTACCACTTACACTCGTTTTTGGCCCTAGCATTCGGTTTTGTGCGTTCAAGTGTAAGGGTAGGGCGTCCCAATACTTTTAAGACCAAGGAGAAGTGCTTTTCAGCCCTTAAAACTACCCCTTAAAAATTGAGGGAGGGAGGTCAGGTGAAAAACTAAAACAAAGTGTTGGGATGATTATCCAGGATACCTTGTGTATTTACACAGTGAGAGTAAAGAAAACAGTCGAAGAAAGATAATGGCCAGCTCGGGAGAAGATGAACACAATGCATATTGGCGCAATTAGGCATGCAAAATTCAAAATATATCGGGGACGGGGTTTATGCAAATGTAAAGAAATTATGTTAAGTCAAAACGTGAACGTTAGAAAATCGTTCAGGATAGACATACAAGGCTCTGTCGTATTTTGAGAGGACAACACATTTTTACATTTAATGCATTTAGCAGATTAAAATTAAATGTAAATCTGCTAATTGTCCACTTATGTGGCGATGGTAGCGTAGCGGTTAAGGAATCTGACTAGTGTGCAAGTAGCCTGAAAAGTTGTGGGTTCCCCAGCTGCCACCGGTGTGCCCTTGAGCAAGGCACTTAACCCTAAATTGCTCAAGGGGAGACTGGCCCTGAACACTTGATAGTTGACGAGTTGTAAGTCGCTTTGGATAAAAGCGTCTGCTAAATGCATTAAATGTAGAGGACAACAAATATATGTAACAGAGGTCCAATTTTTCACAATAGCCTAACAAATGAGATGCCTATATGCCTGCGTTTACGTGAACAAAAGTAGGTTCATCCAGGTGGGGTTTTCCATAGGCTATAGATAATTTTCCGAATGTGGCATTTACGAACGCGGAGAGATCTGATTAATCCTGAGTACGTGAGCATTTTTGAACAGAGTGAAATGTTGGCCCACTATTGGTAGCCCACGTCTTCTCTTTGCGTTACATAGGCCAAGGTGAAGACACCGGCAACGCAAATTTGCATGAAGTGGTGTACCATTTCGTAGGTACCTATTTTCTACCCCTAACACTTCTCACTTCATCATCATCATCAGAAATGGGACTGGGCCTAAGCTTGTTAATCATGGAAGGTGTTATATTTAAGATAAATGTGTGGAGAAGTTTCTTGGAAAACCCAAAATAGCAGAGAAGTTTGTCTTGTTCAACCAAGTCTTTATTGCGTTCACCGAGAGAATGGTTATAACAGTGGTAATCCTCAATCATTCTAACCACTCTGACCTTTCTAACCATTCTGACCTTATACCTCTTCTATCTATCTTAAATACTCCTGCTAGTAGATGATGTAGCTGGCACAGAGCCAATCCTACGCAAGGCCTCAGTTTCTGTCCTTTTACGATGAGGCTCTAAACATGGTTTCAACACAGTTTTCAGAGAGGAGTCTACTGGTATGCACATAACTCTCTTGCTGGTGTTTACACTTTCTTTTTATAGCACAACACTCTGCTGCATGCTCTATCCTATTTCTGTGTACACACATACATATATTACTTGTTTCTACAAAATTCCTGACAAATGCTAAAAATATTAGGTGCTATTTGGTATTACAGAACTTGAAATAAATGGTGTACATAGCTGCTAATGAGTCTTGTGGTTAATGAGGACTTGTTCTATTCACCCAACTTCCCAAAACATCCCTTCTAGAGGTCAGAGGTAGTAACATTTTCCTGTTGACCTCCCCTAATCAGAGGAGGTGATAATATTTGTTAGGTAATGATGGGTGGAATTTATTTAAAAAAACTGTTACAGTTCCTCTGAAACACAACTGATAACTCAGCTATTTGTTTCTATTCAGATGAATTATTGTATGACTTCCAAAAAGTCAACAGGGGCGCTGTTTCACTTCAGAAGAGAAAGATTTTAACTTTTATATTTCTAAAAGGAAACATATAAAAAATGCGGTTGGATTTTATATTGGCTGTTAGGAACTAGTTCATGAACTTGATCTAGTGTTATAGTTCATAGAAGAAGAGATGAGTATGGTTCAGAAACCTAAGCTGTCAGTTTATAGCCAAACGAGAATGATCTCAGAAACGAAACCGAAAACACTTCCTCATTGGTTTCCCCATAGCTTTATACAGCAGCTCATTATTTCAAAGGACTACGCTAGTGTCGCATCATGTTAGGTTTGACAATGACGACCTGTCAGTGTTTTTAGGTCTAGGCTACGATACAAACAATATCAAACCATATCAAAACAATAAGAGAACAACAAATGTGTCACTCAAGATGTGAAACTTGACATTGATGGCACATTAAAACGGGAGTTTGAAAAGTTTACAACGCTCTGAACGACACTACCGATTTCAGGTTTGTATGCAACCCTTTTTAATTGCTTTGCTAGGCTACGGACAAGGCTTCATGGGCTACAGGCTAATATTGCGAATTGGTTACCAAAACTGACGTTAAAGAAGATGCTAGATGGTGAGCTGAATTCTTACATTAAAAAGGCTTTTAAATTACCGACGACACTGGTGAACTAACGGTGCTGAATCCAATCAGTTAATGAATAAGGAAATTAAGCGAATCTCCGACGAATAATGAAATGTCAGGTTGTCTTGCAACAGGTAGGGTAGACTGAACAGTGAGCACATCTGGGACAGTTAACACATCAGGTTGTCTGCCACCTCCAACTGTCAACTACAGATGCCACTGTGAAATGAAGCAGAACAATCATGCAGTAGCTTTGTCCATCAGGAGGAGAATGCAGGCTTGGCATATTAGAGGAAGATGTAGGCTTTGGTTTAACCAGGCCAACACTCAAAATAATTACACTCCAAATGTATATGACGTGCTGTGTCATCATCAGCGAATAGACAAGCTAATGGAGGGAAACTGTTTAGGGAACTGGAGCAGATTACTAGTGATGTAGTCTGCTAATGAAACAGTACGAGTTATTATTTACCCTTGCTGTACCTGTGCTTTGTCACAGGTATGCCGAGGAAGAGGGCGCACAAGGACAGGGCTAAAACCCCAAAACATGCCCACAAGAAGCCCAAGAAGCCTCCAAAGAAGGCAGCAGTGGATCAGCCACCTGAGTCTAGTGCTGCTTCAATCAGGACTGAAGAGCAAGAGGAGGACTGTATTGCTGACATGACACAAGAACAGAAGGAGGAGGACAAAGGTCATATTCCTCCAGAGACAGACCAGAAATCCAACAGTGACCAGGCAACTGGAGGTCCAGATGGAATGATTGGGAAACCTAACGACACCTCAAATCAGATGAGACATCGAGGGGTAGACGAACAAACACAGACTGACTTGGTCATGCTGGTGACACAGGCAACTCAGACAGACTTCATTGAGACTACAGTGCAGACACAAGCACAAACAGAACCTTTGACAGCAAAAGTGGCACCCAGTGAGGGGAAGAAGCCCTCGCCACCTGAGAGAGAGCAGAAACAACAGGATTCCTTGAAGAAAGATGGTGATGCCAAGGGAAAAGACAGTCATAAGGTGCCTGAGAAGGAGAAGAAACAGGAGACACCAGAGAAAGAAAGTGACACAGCATTGGAGAGGACCAACGTGCAAGGCACCTCAGAGAAACATGACAGAGATGTGGAGAAGATGGACACTGATGAAGATGCACACTTGGGTTCATCCGCTGACCCGCCTGCGGGGGAAAAATCATATGCCCAAGCTACAGCTGAAAACATTAAAAGCAAAGAAACTGAAAATAAACCAACCCTGTCAGTATTTAAAATCATTACGTAACACTTTTATTAACATACATAACACAATATGGGACAACATCTGTGCGGTTTAGTGAAACAATAATAAATTTACCCCCATGAAAGTTTTTTTATAGGTTAAATTGCCTATATTGTCCACTTGACAAGCAAGCCCTTATATGTTATGTCAATGCCTGTTTCAAAAATATGGCATTAACAACTGATCTCATCCATTTTGATGCTGTTTGTTTTTTATTAATAATTAATGTATAATAGTGGTTAATAGTGGATATTTTTATACACATGATTATGCAACACCATCGTCAGTGTGGTGGTATGTAGTTCTATTTAAAAAATTCCAAAATAGTGCAATAGTATAAATAGTAATAGTGATTGATTTATTGATGCATTTATAGTTGCTATATCTTAAATGTGCTTGTTTGCACATAGAACTGACTAGGTTTACATTTCACTGGTAGGTATATACGTTTATAAGATAACTATATGTGACAAATAAATCTATCTTGAATCATTTATCTTGAATATTAAAATGTGTTTATGGTTTTAGATAGTATGTGACAAAAAAGAGAACTTAAACTTACTTAAACTTGTAACATATTGATGTTTCCTCCTTATAGGAAATCATGTGCCGTCAGGACGACCACTGGGGTTCCATTGTTTACTTTCCATATATATGCAATATTGGATAAACAGTTTAAGTTCAACAGAGATTGTGACACTTTGGTCTTACTCACTGAGCAAGAATCATTTTCTCTTATTTTAACCAACTGCATGTGAGTATGTTCTCTAAGACCTGATGTTTCAAGGATAGGGACATTTGCTCTATTGCCTCTGTTTCTTATTAGGTTAAAGTTTAAAATTATATCTACATACATATGCAGTAATGTTCTGTTTAATGAATGTGCTTCGTTATCTCAGAGATCTTGGAAAAAGTGGAACATTAATAGAGACAACTTGGTCATTCGATGCAAGATCACTTAGAGGGGTTACATTTCCATACCAATATGGTATTCAAAAACAGCGAAAAGAAATTGTGGAAATGGCCATGAGATACATTCAAATTCCATTTGATGGTAAAGGTAAGAACAATTATGGGCACTCTATATAATCATTTTGGGTAAGCAGACAAGATCATTATTCAATATTCAGACAATATTCAGTATGGAGCACTTACACACTAGCCTTTGTGTAGTATACTTCACTATTTTACACCATAACTGTACATCAAGTAATCTTGTAATTGCAGATTTTAGTAGATTATTTGTAAAGTGTGATGACATTGATCGTTCTCTTGTTTCAGAATTGCACCTTTACGAGGGACACATTAATCCTGTTTGGACATTTCGGGACTGGCTAGCAAGTTGGATAAAGTCTGCAGAGAAGACCATTTCTAAAACTTGGGAAGCCTCTGCAAGAGAGTTATTGAACCACATCTTTCAGAAGTGGGAGCCATACAGTGAAGAAAAGATCCTCAAATTCACACAGCACTTGCAGAGCTATCAAAGTGGATATGCATCGGCACGCCGCAGGATTATTTATCCTGGTGACTTTCATCCTCCTGAGCTCAAGGTAGGAGTGAAATAATCATAGGTTTGCCCACATGATCTGTAGAGGATCCTAAAAGGAGCTATGTGGAATTCTCTTGGTTTTGAGTTGTTTTCATCACAGCCTTTGCCTTCATTTGCTTCTCATTTAATACATGATACTAGAGCTGGCCTCACTAGTTAGTTTGCATGCTAACTTCAGTGGATATCGAGATAACAACAGAATTTAGGTGTTTTTAACATTGTATCAATGTGGTTGTTTTTAGACATTTTTGGATGCTTTAACCTAAGAAAATAAAAAGCTCATAACTTCTTTAAAGGGATACGGCACCATTTGGAGATACACTCTTTTTTACCTCCCCTCGAGTTAAACAATCGAGTTTTACCTTTCTCCACTTCATCTAGCTTCTCTCAGCACATTTAGCTCCAGCCTAGTATAGATCACTGAATCAGATTAGACCAAGTGGCATCTCGCCTATTAACATTTTGCTCAGCAGTGACTAAGAATTCTGATATTTTTCCTAATTAAAAGTTGACTTGTCTGCCCTGTAGTGTACCTAGACCAAAGGCAACTGAAATGTGGCGATTTTAAACTCTCCGGCATAATAATTAAAGAATTTTGCAACCATGAGATCACTGGCTTGCACTACTTGACTTGGACAGATTGATGGACTATGATCTAAAATCATTACATAACACTTTTATAAACATACATAACACAACATGGGACAACATCTGTGCGGTTTAGTGAAACAATAATAAATTTACCCACATGAAAGTTTTTTTATATAGATGTGATCGCAAATTTCTTTGATTACATTAATGAGTGTATTTCCCCAAATGGTGGTGTATCCCTTTAAGCTGTGACCTGTATATTACTTTATTGTCCTTTTCTCAGGTATCAGAGATGATTGGTTCACGTTTGGTCCAGCTCCTGTTTGGAGAGACAGGGGGAAAATCTCAGAACAAGCTGTTGCAACACAACCTTTTTTTGCAAGGCTTTGCTGTGTTCCAGGTCTGCAATGCTTGTAGCATTGACCTTGGCATAAAGAACTGGGGCAGGCTCTGTGAACTTGTGTCCTCACAGACATTAGAAAGCAAACAAGTGGATGACCTGAAGACTGTGTTTCCTGCTCCAACAAAGTAAGTTCTGAGGCGAGGTAGATTTCAGCTTTAAATAGTTGGTTGCATTTGCTTAAGAAAATTTAACAGAATGTGAGTTTGTGGATATTCAAAGAGATCTTTCATTACCAAGGTGTCAGCAACCTAACATCTCAAACACACAACAGAAGTGTCAAAGTCATAAGCCCTGTGCCTATTTAAAGGCACAGTATCCAATTCTTTTCCAGTGTCCTTTTGATATCTTTTAGAAGTGCTTCAATTAACACCCAGTCTTTTGCTGTCTTGTTCAGTTTGGTCTGTGGTCTGATGAATTACTGTGCAAGGAAGATGGTGTCAGAGGTTGTGTTGCTAGTCCCACTGCTGCTGACTCTCAGGAAGCCAGGGACAGACTCACGCAGGCTTGGGCCCTCTGTGGAGGAGCAGAGCTGGGCTGGGTTGGAATGCATAGAGTTCAGTTCTTTCAGAGAACGACTCAGAGGCATTTCTGACAAGAGAAGGCAAGGTCTTTAAAATCTAACTGTGTAACTGTGGTTATGAGTTTGTTTTTTTTTACTTTATCTAGTTTTCATGAAAAGAAGTCATTCATTTGTACAGTACTTAATGTGACATGTTGACTGTGGTTAAGTGTTGTGATGTGATGTGATGAGGCAACTATGACCAGACTATCTGGGTTTCTTAAATGGGAACCAGGCTTCATTGATTTGGTGTTAAAGTGGAACATCAATGCTGAGGCAATTAAGGTTCTTTTTCATGCGTGTGCACGAATCAAACTTTTGTGTACAAGTAAAATTATACCCAACCTCTATTAATTCAACGAAGCCAAGTTAAAATAATGGTTTTCCATTCCCTTTAAGTTGTTTAAGAATGATGTCTCTATTGTTTAGTCTCATGATGCAGTTTTTGGACAGTTACAAGTCGGTGGCCCAGGAAAGGCCTCACATTTTAATCAGCTGGCTGTCTCTGGTGGCCTTGGAAGACATCACGTGTTTTGTCACCATGACTAAAATCGCCCCTGAGTATGTGATTCAGAGCCTGCTGTACAGATTGATGCAATATGAACACAGGCTGGATAACACAACACCCTGTGTCTGTGATGTAAGCGTACAAGTATGAACACATGTATTAAAACATTTAATTTATACATTCTGGTACTTGTATGATTTTTTTTTTACCTTTTGCTTTGTTTTGCATAAAATTAGGTAGCTGAGGGCATCCTGTCTCTTTTACTGAAGGAAGTTGAGAAGGAGAAAGCGAGGTAATTTTCTTGGAATCTAAAAAAAATGTGTACATTGCAGTAAAGTCACATAATGTCTATTTCTCAAAATGACTATATCTCATTTGCAGAATAAATGATTCTGAGTGGATTGAGTGTATCTTCGAGTGCTGTATCCGTGTACATAAAAGCACTTGTCAGATGGCACGACTCGTGCCTTCATACAAAACAACGGTCTTGTCTTTCCAGCTCTTACTTAAGGTTGCTGAAATTATGGACAATCTGATTGCAAAGGTAGTTAACCCTCACAAATCATCTCCAGTAATCCATTAAAATTTAATTTTCCGCTCTCTTTACAGCTTTCTCTATGTGACATGCTTTATATTACATTTTGTTAAGTCTCAGTCACTTTGCACAACAGTGTCTGCTAAATGCTAGGCAACTGTACTTTACTAAGTGCTTGCTAATGCTAGCATCTGTTTCAGGCTAGTGAGGGTGAGGAAAGCACTCACAAGCAGACCAAGCTCATTGAAAAACTGGAAAATGTTCAGCGGGAATTTGGGCATTGGAGAGACAAACTTCTTAGCTCCCCATTGCTGAAAAATTCCAAGCAGTTGTGCTATCCTAAAGAACTGGAGGTAACTGCCCAGTGAAATAGCAATTTAAAATCAACAAGGAAAATAATCAACAAGGAAATACAAATTATGCTCCAAGAGTATTGCTGTCCCCTCTTACAAGCTTTTATGCCCCTTTCCTGCCAGCTGTGGGACACCTTGTTTCAGGTGGAATGTTCAGTCAGAGGTGTGGCAGATACATGGAGGAGTCGACTGGAGAGGGACCTGAGAAGAAGAATCTCCCAGGTTTGGTTCACGCCTTTTTTTCCTTCAAAATTCATCTTCAAAAAAACTTTTAGATTTACGCATTCTGGCATATATCCGTGTGCCCGTTTCCTATATCAGGGTTCAGTTTTTCCAGACCTTTTAATCTGGATCAAAGTGATCCGGATTTGGAAATCCCATGTCTTGCTATTTGGAATCAGCATTAAACTGTTTGAAAAACTGGGCCCTGGGTACAAAACAAGGTAACTTGTATATGCATCCTCTCAGTATAAATGGTCTCTTTTTCTGTACAGGTCCAGGACAAGGACAGGGTTGCTCTTTGCTGTCTAGAGACAGTTGTCACAGTCTTGGAGAAATCACATGTTACCATCCAGACCTGCTTCAACGATTCATGTTTATCAACATTAAAGAGCATTTGTCAGGTAAGTGATAAGAATTTACTAGCTGTTTGTCTGTCTTTGCTCATTTACGAGTCTGCTTTGTTATGAGGCTACTATTTTTGTCTAGCTAGCTGGACAAAAAGTTAGATAATCATCTTGCTTTCACAGAGTGGAAAAGAGGGAGATCTTGTGAAGCATCTCTTTTCCTGCTCTAATGCCCTTCCCTCCCCAATCCTATCTGCCATCATATTGGAGTCTTCTGCTCGTTATACAAAAAATCCAATTGGCCAGCTTTTGGAGACACAATCTGCCATTTGCCAGCTACTGTCCCAAGGTTAGTTCTTACTCAGATTAGACCAATGTAGATTTGTAAGTATATGACTATTTGACTCAAACAATGTTGACAAACTGTTATAATTTTCCTTCTCATGATTATTAAAGCGGGAAATCAGACATGGTCATTGGATGATGAGGCTAGTGCAGTGGTACAAGGATGCTGGACTGCTTTTGGTGACCTTCTGAATGACTTGTGTGAGGGAGATGTTCTCCTTGGCCATCTGGAAACTACTCTCAAACATCAAGATAACTTTAAAAGACTTTATACTCAGTGTAAGTCATTGTTTCAAGTGAATTTCAGTTTCTAAAAAGTCTGAGTCACTTCAACCGACAAGATAAGTTGCTAACCTCATATTATCTCTTTCTCTCTAGCTAGAAGAATTAGAAAGGCTGAAGTACTGTCTATTGATCCAGAACAACTGTTGCTTCTTCGAGAGAAAGACTTAAAGGCCTTCCATGATCAGAAAGCAGACATGGATACCCTCATTAAGATGATGGGGAAGGTCTCAGATCTTATCGTTGGTAAGTCAGTCCTAATAGAGCACATCTGGCACTGGCCCTTGATGAGGCCATGGATAAAAGTTTCTACATTCAGTAAATAGGTGTTGTCTCAATCCTCTGTCTGGGAAGTGCAGCTCCACAATTATACAGTATCATGTTAACATGTTGTTATCCCAACAGCGCCAGAGATGATGGTCCTCGAACAGCATCACAGAGCTGATCTGGAGAACACTTATTTGAATGAGCTGGTGCTGGTCCAGCCATTTAGCCATGACAAGCAGTGTGAACAGATGGCATCACAAATGGTTTTATGGTACAGAGTAGATCCTGAGGTTTTAAAGATGGCCATGGAGATGTCTGAAGTGGGAAGCAGCAGCCTTCTTTTAAGCTACTGGGAAGAGGAGGCAAAGTCAGTAACATTGTGGGCTTTCACAGGCAGGCCAGTGAATCTCTCCCTTTCAAATATCTGTCATGAAGTATGGAAGCCTTGTTTCAATGGGTTCCTTCAACTTGGTCAAAAGATTGCAGATTCATCTGTGACTTTTGAAGAGCTGACTAGGACTCTGGAGAAAGTAGGAGACCAAGGCGGTGGTGCTCAAATCCGAAAGGAGCTTGACCTCATGGAGCACATTCTGAGGAATCACAAAGGCCAGCAATCAGATTGGGCAGAACAGAGACATCAGCAGATTCAGCAGTATCGACAGCTCCATGACGCATCAGATTCTGCCTGTGTTATTTTGAATATCAGAGAGAGGTTGCAACTGTCAGGAGACTTTGATCAAATCCACTGTCTCACCCAGCTGGTAAGAGAATGGTTGTATACTATTTTGACTCTGAATAAAATACCTTTGTCGGTATACTGTAGTTTACATTGATGGTACGTAGATACAACTGTTGATACCAGTGCACAGTGAAAAAATACAAATAATCATTAATAATATAAAAACATAAAACCATAATATAGAGTTAATTATTACCGTGACTAATTCTATCATGGAATTATTCATTTTAATATAAAAATATAAATGTTGCGCTAATGTTGTTAACTAATTAAGAAATTTTTTATGCAGAGAGAAAAGAGTTTCCAACAGAAGACTTTGTCATCACTGAGTGATGAGCTCATCAATGCCAGGACATCTTTGTCCCAAGTCACACCCGTGCACACGTCCAGTCTACAAGCTCTTCTAGACAGCCGTGATCTGGTAGATTGGGTCAAAATCAACCTCAAGAGTGAGTAATCTTTGAATTCATTGGATCTGACTTGAATTGATTGAATTTTCTCCTTGAAAATTGTCCAATGTTCAGTGCAAACAGAAATGCACAGACAATTTAGTAATATACATATCAGTAGCATTTTACACATTATGTTAATGGTATATACATTTTAAAGCATTATTAACTAAACTGTTTTAAATATTTGACAGATCTAAGTGATCTCAAAGTCTTTGTGGACTTGGCTTCAATTTCTGCTGGTGAGAATGATACAGAAATCGACAGAGTGGCCAATTTCCATGATGCAGTGATGGGGTATAGTCCACTCCTCTACTCCATGCGTGCAACAGCAGGATTTGTTGAATTCATGAGTTGCACTCAACAACTTTGGGACACTCTGAAAAGAGATGAGAAACTTCCAGAGAAACTTGTAAATATTAGTGAAAAAATACAAAGTATCTTCTCAAGCCTTTTGAAAAAAAAACTGTAGTCATGATTTATTATTTATTTATTTTTCTCGTCCACAGCGAGATTCCCACCGCTGGCTTGATTGGTTGAAAGGGCTGAAAGAGACTCATGGATCAGTGGAACAGTCCTCTCTCTCTCTTGCTTCAGACATCAATAACGATGGTTTCTACCAGGTGCAACGATTGCAGGATCAAAATGGCACGGTAAAAGCAGGGAGAATATCAGCAATGCTACATGCTGTAGTGAATGTTTATGACCTTGCTTTAACTGATGCTGTGTTGCCTGATACCTTACTTTGTGATTGTGTTGCATTATCTTGTGTTGTTCTAGACAAGCCTGCATAATATGCTTTTAATGACGGTGAAGAAGAATTATAGATGCAAGACGTATGGGCTGGATGAATTACTGGAACTACAGAACAAGCTCATGTTAATGTCTTCAAAAAGAGACCATGGGAAGGAGCAAGTCAGCAGGTTCACTCAGGTTAGATGACTTAAAGAACAATCACACCCCACAAAACTGTCTTACCTGCCTTGACTTAATTGTCTTGATTTTACTTCCAATCCTGCTTAGATATTAGAGATATATTTATGCGGAACAATGTGCCAGCATCATGGGAGTGAAATCCCAAATAAAAGTGCATTATATTCACCTACAAATGGTCCTGGCTATAGCTATAGACACCTATGATAGATATATAGTGTGGACTATTTAGAGTGGGAATTGCTCCGCAAATGTTCTGACAAATATTCTTATAGGTTCTTGTTTGGAATCAGCACCTTATTTTTTTCCAATTAATATATGAACTCTCTCTTGGCCCAATTAACAGGTGTTTGAAGGAGTTCAAAGACTGGCTGGTGTCCTTCTACAGCTTCAGTCTGCTGGCAACATGCTTTTCCGGGATTGGGAAGCCAAAGTCCATTGCAACCAAGAGAAGCAGCCTTGCATTGAGGTGCATTTCTATCTGCTACAAAAGGATGTTGTCTATCAAGGAGAGGTCACAGAATGTCTGCAAGAGCTTAGTCGCTCCATGGAATCTTGCTACAAGGACTGGTGTGCCTTTTTATCTGAAATACGGTCACAGTTTCCCACTTTGAATCACTTTACCTCGGAACAGCTGGTCTACCTGAGCCAATCAATTTACAGCATTTGTGCGAAGCGGATTTCTGTGCCACAGAAGGTCTGGCATCTTCTGGTCCCCATTAAAGCAGGCTGTACACTAAGTGATATTAGGAAGGCTTTAGAAATGGCAACAGATGTTGAAAACATCAGTGCAGAGGATCCAGATGCTGATCTTGAAAACATTGAGGTAACCAGTGAAGAGGGTAGTGTGGATGGTAGTGTTGAGATGTCTGAAGATGATATGGAATATAACAGTGATGAGTCTGAGCAAGAGGAAAGGAGAGAAGAAGTTGATTCTCACCTCTCATTTCAAGTGCATGATGAAATAATGGAAATGGGCATTGTTGAGAGGTTGGGAGACCTTTGGCAGAGTTTCAAAGAGGACATGCCAGGACACTTAACAGAACAAATAGACTTCAGAACCTTGGCAAGTTTTCTTACGTCACTCTCTGAGATGAATGACCATCAAGTCAAGAGAAAACTACCACCTGGTTTTCAGGAAGGCAGGCCCAACCTTGTTCTTTGCCCAGCAACCGAGGTGCTTAGATGCGCCCTATCTATTTACATGGAAAGCCAAGACCAGACACTTCCTTCCACTGATGAGGTCCTCATGTGTCAAGAAGACACCACAGAAGAGCAAGTTGAAATATTTTTGCGGCGATGTCTTGGAAGATGTGCTGTGAGAGATTCTCAGAAGATCTACACTTTGATAAATCCCGACCTTCTGCCCTATGATGTGAGTGTGTCCTTGGGGGAACACTTTGAGGCCCTTGAGAAAAATGCAGGTCCTCACTATCGTTTGGTGATGGTCTGCCCTGTGACACACCAGGGTAGATATGTTCCATCATTTTTCAGCAACTTCAAGGTTCAGGCAGGATTGAATACTCCTGCTGATAAGACAAGAAGGTACATCTCTCACCATTTCAGTATTCCCTCACACCTAGACCAAGATGTCTACCCAGACAACCTATCAGCTTGGATCATATCATCTGAACGTCCTGCTGTTGGTAAGAATATTTCAGTGTAACCCTAGAATTTAATGTAGGATACATAAAAAGACAACATATTGTAGGATATACATTGATGAACATTATTTTTGCCAAAGTCAGCCAAAGTTAATACTGAAGAGTCATAAGTTACTCATTATTTTTAATTCTTATTTGAGTTATGCTTGATTGAAAAACTGCACTGCATGCATGGTGCAACCTGCTGCTGCTACCTAGCATGGCAGCTAGTTTTACTTAAAGCATATTTAGTTCCTTAGCATATGGCCTACTTGTTATGATGAGTAATATTTACTTACAGGAAAATCTCTCTACATCACCCGTTTGTTTGAGAGATTCAAGACAAAATTACGTGGTGCTCACTACATAAGTATCAGACTAATAGAACCACGGGTAAATATGAGTACATTCCTGGAGATATTAACAGGGAGACTGAATCATCTGAGAGAACAGGACCCAGTTCTATTGCACATTGATACAGCTGCTGTAAGTAATCTACTGGAATTGTCTGTTCTGTGGAATTCTATGGAATGTAGTGTGGGCATGGTATGACATTATTATGGACTTAAAACTGGGGTAATGTGCAGTACTTTACCATTTCCCTTAATTTTCTTTAACCACAGGTTCAGGCTGGATTGGAGGAGTTTTTGTTTCAGTTCTTGATTCTGGGATGTTGCAGTGACAACAGAGGGAATCTTTGGAGAAGAAATGTGCTTCATCTAATGTCAGTGGAGGTTCTGCAGCCACACTCTGCTTTCAGTGTTCAAACACCAACAAAAGAGGTACCACTGTGGTGCAGTGCTATTCTGAATTTCTTGAATTTATGAAATACTGAATAGTCAACTATTTTTAACAAAGCACATCAAAATATTGGTGATTTCTATTCTCTTCAGGCAGGGCTTCTTTACACATTACCAACCATCCACTGTAGACCACCTAAAGAGGTCAAAGAATTGGAGTTGAAAATCAACAACAGTGGAATGAGGAGAAACTTGGACCCTTTGATGGATGACAAAGAGTTTCGAAGTGAAGGGATTCAAAGGCCTTATCAGTTTCTGCGGAGATTCAATCGAAAGGACAACTTGGATCGTTTTAAATATCAGGAAGGGTCTGTAGAGGGAAATCATGTTGACTGCCTTCATCACCTGTTGACCAACTGTGGTTTGAAGGACCCATCCTGGGCTGAGCTGAAGCATTTCACTTGGTTTCTTAATCTGCAGCTGAGAGACTGTGAGAACTCTGTATTTTGTGATGCAGATTTTCTTGCAGACCATTTGCCTGGATTTAAGAACTTCATTGTGAATTTCATGATCAGTATGTCTAAGGATTTTGCATCACCATCCATGGACATCTCTGACCAGAGTCCCTCTCTTCTCAGAGGTGGTGATGATAAAGATGACATTCTGGCTCGTCTGACTATACGCAGACGATGGGAGACCGAGCCTCATCCTTATATTTTCTTCAATGCTGATCATATGTCTATGACTTTCCTGGGATTTCATGTTACACAAAACCCCAGGAACAAAATCCTCAATGCAATTGATCCAGTGACCAAAAATATTTTAGTGGGAAATGTTATGTCACTAGAGTTGTTTGAAGGTATACAGAGACAGCATATCTCTCTTCGGGAGGATTTTGATGACTTGCCACGAGAGACCAAAATCCAGAAAATTTCCAATGTTGTCGGTGCAAAAATGGGCTGGATAAAAGGCCAGTTTGATCCAGACCCTACCTATGAGCTCACTGCTGATAATGTAAAGAAGATGTTGGCCATCCACATGAGATTCCGTTGTGGAATTCCTGTGATCATCATGGGGGAGACTGGGTGTGGCAAGACAAGACTAGTTCGCTTCTTGTGTGATCTTCAGAGAGAGGGTAAAAAAGTCCAAAATATGAAACTTGTCAAAGTTCACGGTGGTACCACAGCAGAGGCCATCTATAACAAGGTGAAAGAGGCTGAAAAATTGGCAATTGAAAATCAAAGAAATCATCAGTTAGACACTGTTTTGTTTTTTGATGAGGCCAACACCACTGAAGCCATCTTTGCCATCAAAGAAGTTCTCTGTGACAGGACAGTGCAAGGAATCCCGCTGAGAGCCAACTCTGGTTTGAAGATCATAGCTGCATGCAATCCCTACAGAAGACATTCCCCAGATATGGTGACGCGTTTGGAATGTGCTGGTTTGGGATACAGGGTAAAGGCAGGGGAAACTGAAGACCGACTTGGCAAAGTCCCTCTGAGGCAGTTGGTTTACAGAGTTCATCCCTTACCTCCAAGCTTGATACCCCTTGTATGGGATTTTGGGCAGTTGAGCAACTCAGCTGAGCGATCTTACATCAAGCAAATAGTTTGCAAGCAATCCAAAGATAACAATTTGCCACTGACATATCTCAGTGTAATCTCTGATGTGTTGGCAGCCTCTCAGAGGTACATGCGTAGTAGAGAAAATGAGTGCAGTTTTGTCAGTTTGAGGGATGTAGAAAGGTCAATGAGAGTGCTAATATGGTTTTACCAGCATAGGGATCAAATATTTCATCAACGGGATGCAAGGGACACTGGATTGATGACTCTGAGATGCCTTGCTCTTGCAGTGGGTGTTTGTTATTACCCATCCCTGGAGTCAAAGGGCAAATATCTGAAAACCATCAGCTCTTATTTTCCTGAACCACTGAACACTCAGAATGCCCTTGAGGAAGAAATCTTGTCATGTCAAAAGTTGTTTCTCAGTGAGATTCAGACAAGAGAAACAATAGCCAAAAACATGGCTCTCAACGAAAATGTCTTTCTCATGGTGGTCTGCATCGAATTGAGAATTCCACTTTTCTTGGTCGGCAAGCCAGGAAGTTCAAAATCCCTTGCCAAAACTGTTGTTGCTGATGCCATGCAGGGACAGAACTCGCACTGTGATTTCTTTCGGAACCTCAAGGAGGTACACATGGTCTCATTCCAGTGCAGTCCCTATTCAAGCCCTGAAGGGATCATTGGAACTTTCCGGAATTGTGCTCGCTTCCAGAAGGAAAAGAACATGGATGAGTATGTCTCAGTGGTGGTGCTGGATGAGATAGGCCTGGCAGAAGATTCCCCACAGATGCCCCTCAAGACTTTGCATCCTCTTCTGGAGGATGGCTGCATTGACAGTGATGAGTCAGATCCACACATGAAGGTTGGATTTGTTGGAATCTCAAACTGGGCCTTGGATCCAGCAAAAATGAACCGGGGGATTTTTGTGTCCCGTTGGGACCCAAGTGAGGAAGAGCTGGTGGAAACAGCAACAGGAATATGCTCCTCTTCATCTTCCATTTCACTGAAAATCAAGCACCTTTTCCCACAATTAGCAGAGGCATTTTTGAAAATTTGTATCAAAAACCAATTCTTTGGACTGAGAGACTACTATAGCTTGGTGAAGATGATTTTTGCCATAGTGAAAAAATCAGACAAGGAGCCCAGTGATAGAGAATTGGCAGAGGCCATCTTACGCAACTTCAGTGGAAAGTGTGAGGATTTTGATCCCCTTTCATACTTTCAGAGAGTCTTCCAAAACTTCAAAGAAATCCCTCGGCCTACAACTTTAGCTATGGTTGAAGAGAATCTTGATGATCACAACAATGAATGCCGATATCTTCTTTTGCTTACAACCAACAATGCAGCCCTTCACATCTTGGAGCAGCAAATCTTCTCCAAAAGCAAGTATCCAGCTCCAGAAATTGTCTTTGGGTCAGGATTTCCCAAAGACCAAGAGTACTCCCAAATCTGCCGCAATGTCAATCGTGTGAAGACATGCATGGAGACTGGCCGCACAGTCATTCTCCTGAACCTCCAGAATCTGTATGAGAGTCTGTATGATGCGCTAAACCAGTACTATGTGTATCTGAGTGGACAGCAGTATGTGGACCTGGGGCTCGGATCACACCGTGTCAAATGTCGAGTCCATAAGGCTTTTAGACTTGTAGTAGTGGAGGACCAGGAGAAGGTGTACAGACAGTTCCCAGTACCTCTTATTAACAGGCTTGAAAAACACAGGGTGAACAGAAGCACGGATCTCACACCTTGGCAGCTCTGGGTCCTTGGAAAGCTCAGGGAATGGGTTGAGGAATTTTGCCAGCACTCAAAAGAATTCAAGCCATCAGAGGTCTTTGTGGGTTTCCATAACGATGCTTGTGCCAGTGCTCTTCTGCAGGCATTGGAGAAAAGAGACAAGTTGAAGTGTGAAATGGCTCAAACTGATGATGTCAAAGATAGTATACTGGAGGAGCCCGTCATTGAGGAGCAGACAGCATCTGATACACAGAGTGGAGGGAGGGAAATTTTGGAAGCTGGTTCTGAGAATGAACACAAAGTTATTGACAACATTGATCAGTTAGATGAAGAAATGCAGAGTCTTCCAGATCATGAAGAAACTTCCTTAGAAGAGTTTGAGGGTCAAGAACAAGAAAACACTCATTCAGGAATGGCTGTAGATGAAGAATCGCCAGAGTCATCTTTAAGGACAGAAATGGCTGAAGCTGTGAAAATGGACCTAGATACAGTTTTGACTGGGGATGAGGAGGAACAGTTTGAAATGGCCAATGACAACATGGAGGAAGAGGTCTTTGACATTGCCAAGACATTCCTGTTGAACTGTGCAACACCTGATTCAGTGCTGAGACTGAAATATTCAGACCTGGGGAATCAGGAGAGAGAGGAACTACAGCAAATGTACTTCCATCAACAGCACCATCACTCCTTGAGAGATTTCATGAACAACCATCTGAACCAGTCTGGAGACATTTGCAAATTTATAGAGGTATGTTTTTCATGTGACTAAATGTACAGATTTTATACTTGTTTTATGCAATTCCTTTACCCACTTTGGAGTTAGTGTTTATACCTCATCTTGCTGACAACAAGCATCTTTGTTTGTAGATAACTACATTCTCCAGTTTGCTCACAAAAGTTGATGTGCGCACAATAGCCAAGGCTCTGGGATTAACCAATGAAAGACTACTTCTACTGTCCCTTCATCAGTTTGACACAGAAGTCTCTTTCTGCAGCAAAATTCGGTAATAGAGGCTATATGACGAGGTTGCATCTCACCTTAGATATATCATACAATGTATTAAGTAGGCTAGCTGTTTTTAACATGGTTGACTGATATGGTTGGATGTAATGGTTTCAGGCTCTTTCTCCACAATGCTGGTCAGCCCCTTCATATCTTATTGGTTCAGATGGACACAGAAGAATCAAAGAGCAGTGAGGATCTCATTGCATCAGCAAAGTAAGAATAATTTGCCTCTTCTAGGAATTGATTGCTCATATAGGTATGTAAATAGTGTTTGTGTGATGCAGATATATGGCTGATTTTGAGACACCCCAATTTTTTTTGAAAACTTTATTTTTTATCTTTATTTCACTCTACCTCAGATTGAACAATGCATGTTCAAAATGTATTTCTCAGAATTTCCATTTAATTTTATTATTTATCTATTTATTTATTTATTTATTTTTTGCAGGTACTGCACCATGAATGAACTGAGCTCCATGGGGTCAGATGAATCTTGTTGTTTTGTGGTCTTCATCACTAAACTGTCCAGAATGACAGGTGGTCCTCAGTACATTGGTTTTCAAGGCGGTATGTCATTTTCATGACAATATTTGCAAATTTCATTGATATTGATACCCTCTATACATTGTGAATCCTGCTAAAAAAAATCTAATGTCAAACGATGATGACTGTTGAGTTGTAATGTGCTTTAGGAATGTGGCTGTCTGTGCATATTGATGATCTCAGAGATACTGAAGACATGAGTTTAGACCTCTCTTCTTTCTGTGGGGCTTCCATGAGTGAACTGATGTCCCAGTCTCTACCCAATTCAGGTAGGCCTATAGTGCCCCTTTTCAAGCAACGCATAATGATTGCTTTAAATCAGTATGGAGACCAATATAGTTCTATAGTGCCCAACTGGCCAAGTGGCTTCTACTCAACTGCACTGAAGAATTTGTTTCAGTCGGCTCATAGATCTTCAAAATGCCTTTTTTAGAACACCTATCAGTATACTATTTCAAGGTCAATTTCAATGAAAGACAAAATTTAAAAATGTAATTACAAATTTTATTATTTTGCTCTCCCTAAACTCTACTGAATGCTACTGACTCCTAAAGGTTGCTTCATACAGGCCAAGAGTGATAGAGATTTACAGTAGATTATCTGACTCCCGAGCGGGCTGTGATGTACTGACTTTGTGCTTGTCTTGACAGATGCAATGAACACAGAGGACAGTTCTGTGGTTTCAATGGAGATCCACAATGTAAGCAAGACACTGTATCTGTATGATCAGTTACAGGTACAAATGTTGAAAAAACTGATTTCTAATGTATTTACAAGTGACATTGGGGTCTTATTATGTACTTTGTGTGGCTGTGCAGGGAAAACTTGCGCATCTGGATAGTTTGTCCCTTGTTAGATCCTGTATTCAGAAGGCAGTGTCATTGCTGAAAGACACCCAGAACTCCAGGAGTATGGAACGTGTACGCATAATCTTGGGCCTTCTGGAGGAATCCCATGGAAAATCCAGTGGTAAGCCTATGACAGAATAGATTATTCCAGGCTACATTCTTTTTGTTTTCTGTATTAGAAGGTAGAATTGGAATATTAAAGAAGGCATGTATTGTTATATTGTTCTTGCATGGAAACAGTGCGTTTTCAGAAGGTGTTGCTGAGGAGGCTCATAGATGGCTTGGTGCAAAATGAAGAGTTCATGACTGAACCAAGAAACTGGGTAAACAGGGAGGCAAAGAAGCGTCAGGCTTTGCAAGAGAGTGGCACTCTAAGGTAAACATGAAATTTTAAAAGTTGATTTGACAATGATTTGAATTTTAAGTTCTGGTACATGACCTATCATTTTATTATCTATCCTGTACTGTCACAGATTTACCCTTTGGCGATGTCTACAGTCAGACCTCACCCCCATCTTGGCACACATCCTTGAGGTCCTTGACAGAGATGCTAACCTGGACTTGGCTTACTGTGCTGGCCTCAGTGAGGGCATGATTGATTTGTGGTTAAACATCCTCGAAGACAAGCAAATATTGGAGTTAACCATTTTACAGACATCAGGGTATTCAACCTTTTCTTTGTAGAGGAACCATCACAGAATGTATTGAAAAGACTGTACTTTGTCAATATGCAAAAAGTTAAAGGAACACATGCTTTATGCTTTTTTGTAGAGGAGAAGAGGAGATTGCTGTGCAGGGTAATTTGAGGTTGGGAGGTCGAGATCAACCATGTAGAGCTCCCTTCAGCTGGCTCATCAAATCATACTACCAAAGCTTATGGGAGGAATCTGAATTTGTCCCTGGTGAGGGCCAGATCAAAGAGCGCATGATTTCAAGCTCCTTGTAATGTTCACTTCTCTGTCTTAAAAAATGAATCAAGTCCCATTTTATATATCTTCCCTAATTTTCCTTATGTTCAGGTGACCAGCAGCACAGCAATCAAAGGATCCAACAGTTTGTCTCCTCTGCGTCTAGCAGCAAGCTTGGTGGATACATAGGAAAGCTCTCAGCGCAGGATCATCACGAATTTGGCCTGCGCTATTTAAGTGACTTTGTGCTGTTGTCTTTCAAAGTGCAGTCAGAGGAAGAACTAGCAGTGAGTGTTAGCCTGCACAGATTTTTTTTTTTAAGGAAATATTTTTTAGAAATATTTTCTTTGTACATATTTTTGCATGTAATTTTAAAATCAATTTGACATTACTTTAGACCTTACTTGTCTACTTTTGCATCTCTGCAGATTATCACCAAAGCAGAGCTGGGTTGCATCTTTGCTCTCCAGCAATCCATGCCTGTCAAACCTGAACTCACACCTGCTTGGATACTTGCCTCAAGTAAACATTACGCATCCCGATTGGACACTCTGGTTCATATCCTGCAACTGCAGCCTCATCTAGCCACTAGTGTTCTACAGAAAGATTCACAAAGGGAGATCACTGAAATGGTGTGTGATTAGTAATCTGATTGACAGCTGTTATAGCAAATTACTAGTGAACAAGTGTGTTAAATTGTCTTTCTGTGCTTCACAGAGAGAAGACATCTGGGCACTGGGAATGTGTGTGGAAGAGACAAAGCTTCAGACAGTGTCCTCTTTGAAGGAGTGCCAAGAGTTCCTGCAGAGAGTGCAGGTTTTGAAGCCTTGCGTGGAGAGAGCAATTGGGCAAAACTACAGCGCCCTCTGTAGTCCTGGATGCCTTCAACACTTGAATGCTATTCGGTAACTCCACCAATTAAACAGGTCTTCAAACAGAAATGTCTATAAAATTATATGAGCTAGCAACAACAGGTAAAAAAGTGATCCATGTGAAAATGGAGAAAGTAGAAAATCAGCCATAGTTTAAACTTTTTGTAATATAGGGCTTTGTTTTCTTTTTCTTGCAGGACTGTGTGGTGTGGTATGCTTGTAGTTGCTGCCTTTATTGAACAGGTAGTCTTGGAAGTCAACAAGAAGGAAGTCAGAGTGGAAGCCCTGACACTAAAACACTGTGGCTTTATACATAAGGCAAGTCAGAAAGCACATACTGTAACACTGCAAAACTACCGATATAGGTATTCAATTACACATTAATTTTCAAGATGGGATTTTCTTTTCTCTGTTTACAGTTGATGGAGGAATCTCCTGATCTGCAGAGCAGAGACACTCTGCAGCAGCTGATGCGCATTCTCAGCTCCTACCATGAAGAATCCATAAGCAGAAATTTAAGGTAGGCTACATGGTGCTTCTCATTAGCTAGAAGTATCTTTTATAACACTTTGACAAAGTATGAGAAGTAACCAAAATGAGAGTCACGTGATAATATTATAATGCTTCCAAAACAGAACTTTCTGGAAGTTGTTTTTGCCCTACGAGGATATTGATCAGGTTAGAATGCATGAAGGGTGTTTTGACTGTGTGCCATGCATCACATGTAGTTGTGTGGTTCTTAGATTTCTTGACTTCTTTGTGCTTCTGTGTCGGAGACTAATTGCTAACTCCCTCAATTATCAGTGAAAACTCTTTTTACGATTCACAATACTTTAAAAGGATTAACCGGAGTAAATCTACTCGTAGCCCTGTTGATTCACGTGGCCGAGTGCTGTTGGTAGGTAGGTATGAGAACAACAGAATTTGGTACAGTGTAGACCAAATAGTGAAACAGCAGCCAATGCTAACTGATGAGGGAAAAGAAGTTTTGTTTAATGCGCCCATCTGTTAGCGTTAGCATCCAGTTCGCAAATTTGGTCGATGTACCAAATGCTGTCGTTATTATACCTACCGACAGTACTTATCAGCCTCAAAGAACAGGGATATGGGCTGATTGACCCCGATTTTTTTTTCTTTAAACTGGCATTATCTATCATATAACATGCTCCGCTGTTTGTAGGTTTGGATTGACATGCCCAGTTTGCCTGGATACTCTGGCAGAGCCCTGTGCCCTGCCCTGTGAGCATGTCTTCTGCTTGCCCTGCCTCCAGAGTAGTGTTCAGGGGGATGGACCAAAACGCTGCCCCAAATGCAGGACCGAATTGCCTGCAGACTTCCAGCCAGCTGTCTCTCAGAGTATCAAGTAAGGGAGGGAATTACAAGAAAAACTGACACAGCATAGTTATGCTGTAATAGCAAATTTTTGTGTCATGTTATTACATAGACATTACAAACAATGTTAGATTTATTAATCTGCACATACAGAACATTCTGTATTTGTGCCATACTGTTGTACACACGTTGCCTGGGCTATAATGTGCTGTAAGGTGACTGTAATTTTCGAAACATTCAAGTTACTAACCTATGGGTTACGATATTGTCTAACCCTAACCAAGGGTGTTTAACTACCCCTAACGTATCAGGTCTGTATGATATTGTGTCACAAAACGTCTTCTGTTTGCCATTGGCTTGTGCAAACTGGCGCTGTGCTGCTCTGTCTTGATCACAGGATGTCACTGGAGCAACACAGCCACATGAGGAGATGCTGCAACTCCTTCTTCCTGGAGGTGGTGTCTCGCTTCTGCCTGTGTGGAGGAGAGAAACCTAGAGAGGAGGTGGTGGAGCTGCTCTTTTCACTCCTCATTGCTTCACAAGGTCGGCAAGTGACATACAGAGTTTCTCTTTGATCCTATTCTCATTTGCTGCAACGTTAGGGGAATGTTTACAGACTAAACTGAACATTAATTTGATTTGGTAAACATGTTTCTCAATAAGCGTTGTGAGATGACAGTTTTTTTGTTTTTACTCAAATGAAATTACTTATGAAAGAAATCAGTTATGTTACTCTCACAGTTACTGTGACTTTGATTGCTTTTGTGTTGCCTGCAGGTGATCAGTACAAGACGAGAGAGCTCACACCCTTCCTGGAGTGTGTTGACCAGAGCCCAGTTGTTCGTTCAGTACTCCCCAAACTTCTGCTGCAGCACAGGTATGGTATACTAGGAGCTAATTGTGAACCAGATGATATATCATCTAGACCTTAAACAAACACTGACTGTGAGGAAAATAGCATGCATTGGCTTGCTGGAAAGGTGACAAAGACACCTCTCTGTCACCCCCTGGTGGGTGGCTGCCCTGCAGGTTTTAGGGTGTCATTTAGTAGGGTGTAAATTTTAGTTGTATCCAAGTAAACCTCACCATTCAGGTGAAGGATCCAATCATCTAGATCAAATGTATGTAGTTTGGCACCATATAATGTATGAGAGAAATAATGGTATTACTCAGTAGGGACAGGGCCTATTAGCACGCACACGCACACACACACACACACACACACACACACACACATACACACTTAAAAGATCAACCTTTATTCTTCATTCTATTTCTGAATTATAGCTTCAAGGAAGTTAAGGGTTATATACAGAGCTACCTACAGAACCTGGAGAGGAATTTGATGGCTTCTGATGACCTAACTGAGCTCTACCTCCTCTTTGTCAACTGTTTTCAGGTATGTACCTTAGCCTCTTGAAAGTTTAATTTCATCAATTAGAGTTAGTTACTTATTTTTTCATTTATTGAAGGAGCTACGAAATCTAGCTATTTCCACATATATAAATTTAACACTAGCAATCAGCAAGCAAGAGTTCAGAACTGCATGATGACCACTGTACGTCATCTTTAGATTACACTGTGTTCTATCGACTTCACCTGCTTTATGTATAAAGAACATAATGTATATTTAAGCAATATAACAAGAGTGGGAGTGAGATTGTTTGTGGATATCCTCTCGAAGGTGGTTCGGCCGAAAGGCTGAGTGCCGTAGGTAACCACACCCATGAGGATATCCACAAACAACCTCACGACCACGAGTACAACAGTTTGGAGGAATAGATTTATAGTGTTATACAAGAGCTCCATTGCCAACTAACAAAGTTTTAAGAAACCGAATTGTATTTTCTACCGTTTAGTTTTCTTTTATGTTTGTTCATCCTCCGCCCCCCAGCATTCCCAAGCAACGCAACAGTTAATCAAAAGCTTGTAAGTTCTCTCAATGGAAAATGCAGAGTGATTATTAGCTGTGAAGAGTCACCCATGGTATATTGTGGGATATCCTCACTCCTAGTGACACGTAGAATACGTCTCATCCGAACAATAATTTGACGGGACCTAACTGTTGCTATATATTCTGGTGGTCAAAGACTCCACACTGTTCTCTGCTTTGTAACAGGATGCCCTTCGCTGCCCAGCTGGAGCTGTGGAGAACAGGGAGGCAAAGAAGAAGAGTCTACAGGAGGATGCTGCCTTCCTCAGCCGCCTGGCCCGCAGGCAGATACCCACCAGGCAGCAGGACCCAGCAGAATTCCTCCTCTCCTTGGCCCGACTCAGACTCTGCCTTGCCACCGCTGCCAGTCTTCTGCAGAAGGCAATGGGGCAACCAGGTGTGTGTGTGTGTGTGAGTCTTTCTCTTTGTTTGACAGTGCATGTGTGTGCAGTCTTATACTGTTACGCATACTTACACTGTTATTGTCTTAGTATGTGCTTACAGTGTACAAGTTTTCTTTCTCTTCATCTTCCCACACAAAACTGCTGTCAAGGATGTTGGTAAAATTATGTACTATGTGTAATCTCTGTTGTTTGCCTCAAACCAGGTGAACTTGGGGAGATGGAGCAGAAATACCTGGAGCAGGTGAAGGCAGTGTTTGTGTACGGTGGAAATGACTGGTACCGTGTGTACCTGTTGCGAGCTCTGAACAGACTGGCCGGCATGGACGGGGTCTTGGCCGTGATGAACAGTCCCCTCTGGGCCTGGGCTTTTCCTCCAGAGGTCATACGACTACAGGTGACTGGGAGGAGCAAAACTGACTTTGTTTTCTCTTGGGAGAGAGATTTTCTCTTCTCACGGGAGAGAGTTTTTAGTATAACTTTTAGGCATTATCTGTCCTTATCGAAGGATAATAGAGCGATATTAGTTGGGTTAAACTCAGTAATGCTTTTCTGATGTCTTTGCTAGAGATGAATAGTTGAATAAAAGTAAAATCTGAGTCAGAACTTCTGACTAGCAAAACCTGTGTGTAAAGCTAAAACCTGATCTGAAATCTTGCAAATCTTCATGTATTTAATATTGATTCAGAGTTTGTTTTGTATACTGTACCAATACGTAATGAGTGTTTTTAAGCCTAATATACTGAAAACTTAATGTACCACTTACAAGTTGAAGTGCAGCTAACAGCTCTACTTTGTTTAGCTGATTTTACTGTCTTCTCCTCAGAGATTAATTCCAGCAGATGTGGATAGGTACTTGTGCTGTGGACTGTCATACCGGACGTTCAGAGATGGTGTTGGACAAGCACTAATGGACTCCACAACAGACACTCTGAAAACTGCTCTTCAGGTGCGTGATTGAAACCATGTAAACAAAAGTGGTTTAATGGTTTACGGATTTATAGGCTATTTCACAGTGAATCTGATTTACAGGCTATTTCACAGTGAATATGGATTTATAGGCCATTTCACAGTGAATCTATGAAGGCTTTTATCAGAAAATACCAGTATGAAAATGTAGAACACACATGTAGCTGTTCTCTTCCTGTTCCATTTTGCGGTTTTCAAATTCGGAGTTGCAGCTACTTTATCAGTCATAGCAGATCCTCTCTATTCTGCCTTATGTGTATCCAGGATGCCCGTGGACTGGTGCCCCTATCAATGGCTGTGTTTAGACAGGTCACATGTCGCCTGGTATCACCAGACCCCAACCTGCGTCCAAGACCACAGGTAATTGAAAGGTGCCATCATCTATGATCACCAAGAATTCTGGTACATACAAGTAATTTTTTTTTTATGTGTATCTTCTGTGTTACATTCTCCCTCACCACGATCTGACTGTAGATCTGTGAATTTTCATGAAGCCTTTGCAAACTATGTAACAAATGATTACAATTACATGTTTCCAGGCAGCAATGGATTTCCATTGTTCTGTGCCTTGTACTAGAGTTCTTATATCACACTAGTAACAGTATTCAAGGCCAGCTTTTCTCATGGTCTGTCTTTCTTCAACAGGAGGTCCGGACCTTAGAGGGCTTCCTCAGAGCTAACCTATCAGGTGACTTAAGTGACTTCTGCACTGCTCTGTTAACCAATCGAATTGGAGGACCGGGCTCTTGCCTGCAGCTGGTCCATGGGATGTCTGCTCGGCGGCGCACCCTGTTGGAGCTGCTGGTCCACACAGGCAGCATTCTCCACAGTAGGAACCGACTGCTCTCTCAGCTCCAGCGCATAGCTTTACAGCCGCAGAGCATGGTGGTGAGACAACAAACCTGTTGATTATTCATTTATCAGTAATGGGGAACAAATTGTATACATTGTTTGTGTTGACCTATGTAGCTGGTTGTAAAGCGAACAGACTCAGATTTTGTTTGAATACATATTTACAGCTTCATGAACATGCATTGTCTATGTGTGCTTGTTGTGCTCTCCAGTTGCTTATCTACAACCCCAAACTTGTTTGTATTTGCAGAATGCATTTTTGCCTACCATGCCAGATGACCACAGCAGTGAAGCACAACAGTGGATGGCAACAGGGAGGGATAGTAAACTGAGGCAATACTGTAAGTGAATCATGACATGATAAAACACCAGACTTTTTGCCCCAATATTTTTAACTATTTGAGGTATTATGATTATGATTATTATGATAGCTTGATGTTGGTATTTGTAATGAATTGAGCTAGATTTATGATGTTGGAAACCATGATGCTAACATATAGTGTGTGTCTGTGAAATTTGCTATTGTTGGTTACAGATTGTGCCAATGGCCATCCCGTCTTTGTTGGAGAGGTGAGGAGAATGAATTTCTTAATATCAGTATCTTCATGCTGATTTTAGCTTTGAATTAATTTCGGAAACACTTTGTTGTTTCCTCTGCAATGTGTTTCAGTGTGGAAGACCGGTGGTCAAATCCAGATGTGTTGAGTGTGGCGTAGAGATTGGTGGCGAGCATCACATCCCTGTAACTGGTTTTGCCCACGCAACTAGACAAGTGGCGGATCAGACGCGACCCGGGCACATCCTGGGTGAGGCCAGGCAGAGGTCTGAGGCCCCCAATAGGCAGACAACCTTAGTCCAGTCCTGCCTGCTGCGGCTCCTCACCCACCTGGCTATGCTCCTGGGGGCTGCTCAGAATCAACAGGTAAGCTAATGATAGACTCAAAGCTCAGAAGAATCAGCAGGTAGGCTAATGCTAGTTTTTTTGCCTTCTCTGCTGAGTATTAAAACGGAAGCAATCTTTGTTCACCTATGGGTCTTGAGATCCGTTTCTGTGGACAACAATGTTTTTGAATTATTCCGCTTCAGGAAAAATAAAGTGGTGATGTAGTTTGATAATGTAAAAAACACTCAAGACACTTTACAGAGAAAACACAAAACAATAAGACACAGATAAAGCTAAAAACACAAATAGAAGCTAAAAACACAGATAAATGCTTGCTATGAACACAGATAGGGATGAAGGGATTGAATGGAGCAGAGCAGTCAGAGTGAGTAAGCAATCTGGAACAAGTGAGTTTTGAGTCTGAATTTAAAAAGGGGAAGAGAGTCAATGTGACGGACATCTGGCGGTCGAGAGTTCCAGAGTTGTTTAGCAGAGCGGCTGAAGGCTCTGCTCTCCATAATACCGAGGCGGGTGGAGGGCACAGAGAGATGAATGGAAGAGAAGGATCTGAGGGAGTGGGAGGGGGTGGCAATGTGGAGAAGTTAAGGAGGGCTTTGGAGAATGGCTTTGAAGGTGTGAAGAAGACTTTTGAAATCAATTCTGAATTTGACAGGGAGCCAGTGGAGATGCTGAAGAACGGGAGTAGCGTGGTGGAGTGAGTTGGTTTTGGTAACTATGCAGGCCGCTGAGTTCTGGACCATTTGAAGGTTGTGGAGGTATTTGTGAGGGAGGCCAAAGACAAGAGAGTTTCAGTAGTCAATGCGGGAGATGACAAGGCTGTAAGCAAGGGTGGAAGTGGTGTGGACATAGTATGGATGAGCAGTGCAAACTTCAATCCATCCAAATCAATCCATAGCTCTGTTGTTCAAGGTCACTGAGTGCTGTCTGTACGAAAAACAACCAGAAAACTTAATACAATACTCCTTTAACAAGGTTGTTAAATCTGAATCATTGCGGACATAGCTTTAAAGGTCAGAATCAGTAGGTAGGCTAATGCTAGTCCATTCAGTCATCCTTGAGTTTTTTTATGATGTTCATTACTGTCTCAGAGGTTGTTTACATGATATACTAAAAAATACTAAATGATTAATGTTGCTATATTTTTATGTTGCTGGTAAGTTTGCACTCATGTCTACTGTCAAAAATGACATGAAAAAAAGTTGATATGATTGAAAATATTTTCATGAAGGGAAATCCTATGTATCTATGTTTTTATGACTATAATAATTCAATGTTCTGTCCTATGTTTTTGTAACTGAAGGGAGTTCGTGCTCTGATACATGGCCCTGTCCGTGATGTCAATGAGTTTCTGTATAATCACCTGGAGAAGGACATGGAGGTTCTGGAGCGCACTCTGGACCTGAACAGGGATGACACTGCCCTCATCGTTCACCTGGTTCTACATGCCTCAGCTAGAGGTATGTTTGTGCATGCCCGTGGACATGTGTGCGTGCGTGTATGTATGCGTGTGTGTGTGTTTTGCGCCTTATTTTAAGATTTGTCACACCTATCCAATCCCTCACTTTAACAAGTTTGCAGTTTTTTCATGCCTCTGTTGTTACTCAGAATCGAGTAACACTGTAATTGCCCCTCATGTGTTTGCAGACTCTTACCAACAGAGGGCAGACTTGGCCTCCAGACAGGGTCGTGAGCAGTGGGAAAGGACTGTTTGTAACGCCGTCATCAATCCTACAATTCAGGTTTAGAAATCACTTTTGCTCTAGTTCCTTTGCGCCTTACAAATGAACCATGCACTGTGCATTTGTAATTATGTTTATGTGCAAAGGTGCTTACATTACACATTTTCGTCAGTACCTTATAAGAAATGTAAAATCCTGCATACTGCCCATTCCACAAGCAACTTATTCATTACGTTTCAGTCAACGGACCTTCATCAGGTTGTTGACCGACACTTTTTAATGAATTAGTTGCCTGCGGAATAAGTAGTGCGCTGGAGTTTACATTTTTCACAGAATTATGGGGGTTACCTCCAACGCACCTGTTAGTATGAGGTGTGCGGAAGTTCATTTTTAAAATTTCATCAGTGCTGTATACATTTTTCAATAGTAACCAAAATGTACTCCCAGGGAATCAGGCTCCTTGTATCACTATGCTGTACAACTTGAACAATGGAGGTTCAATGTAATGTCAGCTTTGTGTTCTACACCAGTGTGATTAAGTCAGTACATGTGTCTGCTCTTGCATGCTCACTTTGTTAACTCTAACAGTGTTACACATACAAAAAAATCAATTCTGACTTCTGACAATCTGACGATTGGTCATAAAGGTTATTAAAATATCTTGCCGTATGACTGCAGTTGAAAGTTAGCCCAATGGCTAACACTGGCACCTTTACAGAGATGTTGATTAATGTGCAATGTCCTTTTAAATAAATAAATGAAATAAAATGAGTATATGGAGGCTCTGGACACTCTTTCCTTTCAGGATCTGAACAGGAAGCTGACACAGGCTCAGGAGGCGGTCAGCGCAGACGACCGTTTGGACGGCAGCCCCCTGATGAGGCTCCTCCGCTCCGACCCCCGACCCATGGTGCCCCTACCCTCCACCTGCCCCACACACCACTCCTCCTTCTGGAATATTCCGGAGAGCCTAAGCGTGGAGCGTCTCACACAGGTGGTAGAGCAGAGCCGTGAGCTAGCCTCGGTACCACTGCTCTCCATCTTCCTCAAGAAGGTACTTCTTACTGGCTACAAGATTATAGATAGATAGATGGATAGAAATATAGATAGATGTACTTTATTGATCCCAAGCTGGGAAACTCACTTGCAGTAGCAGCATAACATGTAGGACAAACACAATAACTGTACAACAATACAAGAGGAGAAATGTATAAGAAAATATATATGTTAGAAAATATACGATATGAAGTGTAATATACAATCTGAAATGCAATGTGTAGTAAAGAAACTATGTGTCCATTTATGTTATGTTAAGCATATTATTGACCAGGAGTAAAATACCGTGGTGAGATACTGGGTTGTACTACATATGACATTCTTCAAAAGTATAGTTCTGCTGGGGATTTTGTCACCTAATAGTAAATACCTCTGGGGAATAGAGTAAAATATCTATGGAGCACAATGATTGTTTAAAGTATGTATTTTTTCATTTTAATTTAGGTTGCTCTATGCGACTAATCTTTAGATATTACTTTCCTATTGTTTCCCAGTAGCAAAAACACCAAGGATTTGGTTCATTAAAATCACAGAAGTTATGTTAGCCTCATCTACATGGTCTATGTGATCCTCCATATAACATTACTAATCCTTCATAACTCTTATGAACCTGTCAGATACCGTGTGTGAGGCAGCTGGTACATCTATTGGAGCTTGCAGCTCTGCAGGTTGACCTGCTACGGGTTTTCCCTACAGAGACAGACATGGCCTCCAGAACCATTGCTGAAGTACTGCAGCAGATCCGCAAAGGTTTGTGTGTGAGGCCATTACACAGCAAAACCGATCCAGTTTTTGGCATCAGTTAGTCTCTATCTTACACTTTGTATCAAATTAAATCATGAAAATTATTACATTCACCATTGAAACCACTGTGGTATTTGAAACCTAGAAGCCATAACACATCTACAATCTTTCTTATCAATATGGTGTTTTAATTATTCCTTGTTGTTTAAGTATTCTGCTGAAAGACATGACTATAAGACTGACTATTCATTTTGGTACAGTAAAAACTGTATTCACATATCTGTCAGTAAGTCTTGTATTTATACCAGGTCTGAGATCAGTTTGATAAAGAAACCAGTAAAGAGTATGTGTAAAAGGCTTGCTCATTGCTTGTTATCAGGTAATCAGAGGACGCTGTTAGTCGTCAGGGTTGAGACTTTCATTAAAGTGTGGAACTGTCTCAGGATGGAGTTGGCCAGAGACCGTGAGTAAAGTGCCTTGTTGTTTATATTCAAAGATATAATAGTCATCAACAAGTGGATATTTTTTGCATTTACACTTGAATTGACCTTGTTTTTCAAATGTTGTGTTCATAAATTGTATTCATAATTTCAATAATTGTATGTGCATGATTGCAACCAGTTAACGTATGTTTTCACATTTGTATTTTTTACAAAGCATTTACCTACAATTTATAGACTCGTGATCGAGTGTATGTGTGTGTGTGTGTGTGTGTGTGTGTGTGTGTGTGTGTGTACGTGTGTACGTGTACGTGTGTCTGCCATGTGTGTATTTATGTTTCTGGCCTGCGAGTAGCAGAGAGAGGTGTGCCACAGGATCTGTGTGAGAAGTCCCTCTCAATGGAGAGCTCAGGAGCATACCTGTCTCCTAGTCGCCGTGGCCCAGGCTCCTGCCTCCGAGTGCTCATCGACTTCCTGTCCGACACCCACAACAGTCTGGTCAGGGAGACTCGGAGGCTGAATCAAGATAACAGGTCTGCTATGTGTGTGTGTGTGTGCGTGTGTGTGTGTGTTCGTGCATGTGGGTTTGTGTAATGTTGCATACATGGGTGTGAACATGTGTATATATATATTTGTGTATGTGTATGAGTATGTGCACATACGTGTGCATTTGTGTATGTGTGTGTGTTCATGTGTGCATCTTTTTGTGTGTGTCCAAAGGTCAGCTGACAATTGCACCCAAAAAAGTGTGTTGTTTCTATTGCCTGCACTATTATATTCTTGCAATCTTCTAAAGTGTTTCTCTCCCTCCCCATTTGTCCCTGTAGTGATTACAGCATCACTGTGGAGGGGCTGTCAGAGACCACACTCGCCCTGTGTCATCCAGAGCTTGAGCTGATGCCCCTAGTGTTGGCCCACTGCAATTACACCCTAGTGAAAGGCAGACAGACGGACATGAGCTACAACCTGCTGGGTGTCCAGAGAGAACTCTCCCGGCGGTTCCTTGCAGGGAAGCCTCTCATCCAAGTGGTGAGTTTTTGTTATGTTTGTCATTGAATACTCCCAGAATGTGTGTAATATGTAAAATAAATAAGTATGAAGTGATTAATTGGTAAAATGCATATTTATCTAACTGTGTGGTAAAATGTTGTAAATTCAGTGTTGCTATTTTGAGGACATAATGAAAAAATCCTCTCTACTTGCAGGACACTTCAAAGTACCTGAACCGCCGCCAGCAAGATTTCTCTGTTGTCCTGGCTGAAGTCAGCCGTAAAATACCCCAGGTAAAATTATCTTGTTAACATAATGGCTAAATCCTAGTGCATCCCCTAAGCCCTAAAGCCTCAAAGAATCAACATGCCCAACAGGCCATTCCTGCCAGTGAGGTCGTAAGTTAAGTGAAGTGTTCAGGACTTTGGGTTAGGTAGGACATTGGGATCCAGCCATGAACATTGTACTATTTTGTGCATTTGTTCATTCATTAATATTTTAAATTAACCATAAATCACTCTGGTGGCAAAATACAAAATGTAAATTTTATGTCCTCCTTTGGCATTCAGTCTCATCATTCAGTCTCTTCATATAGTCTCATCATTTAGTCTGGTCATATAGTCTCATCATTCAATCTGGTCATTCAGTGTCGTCATTCAGTCTTGTCATATAGTCTCATTATATAGTCTCATCATATAGTCTTGTTGTAAAGAGAGACAGTAAAGCACTCAGTGACACAGTTGTTAATGAATGAGCTTTATTTTTTTAGGAACCTCTGAAGGGCTCTGTGCTTGGAGACATAAAGGTGGTGCTCAAGTCTTTCACTGACGTCTGTGATGCCGTGGTTGCTGTGGAGATCGGCCTGCGGTTCTTGGGAAAGACGGGAGGTGATGGAAAAGAGCGGCTGGTCCCCTACCTCAGGGACTCACTTAGGATGGGCCAACAGATCTCCAGCAACATGGCCAAGGTGCCCACCTCAACAGATGCATAAAGCCCAGATATATCATTATCAAGATAATCATCATATGCATCATCCTGTCCATCTTTTTATCTGTCTTTCTATCTGAATTAATGGTTTGAGGATAATAGTGATAGCTGACCATAACATGTAGTTTGATTTTTGTTTGTTTTATTCTTTCCTTTATATCATTTCTGTTTAATTTTCCAGTTATTAACTGAGATTAATACATTGATTTTGTGGATCTATGAGGTTAATCCATGGGTGTGGGCTGTATACAGAACTGCATTTCTTTTCATCATTCTACTTGATCTGATCTGATTGTGATTCAATAGGTAATGTTTAGTAAACTGAGGTTAATACATGGATGAGTTAATACAAGTGTGAGTTCAATACATGGTTTTGTTTTTTTTAGTTTGCATAAAACACTGACCTGAGGTTTATATATGGTGTGGCTTATATTAGGGAAATTACAGTAATCTGTCTATTTCCTCTCCTCTCCTTTCCTCTGTCTGTTTCTCTGATCTTCCACAGGCGCTGGGGGAGAACTGCCTGCAGAACTGTGTGGCCATCTGGCAGTTCCTCACCTGCTGGAAATCAGAGCTGATGCTCAAGAGAGGACAGGTGTGTGGTGTGTGTCAATAACATTTGATTCAGTCAAAATGGTGGTAGTTATAAATGATTTTATGATTTAAAGTATATAATTAACTTTCATTATAATAAACTTTCATTATAATTAACTTTTCATTAACTTTCATCATTTTAATACTCTGTATACATGAAATGATGATAAATTGAACCTGGCTTGAAATGGCACATACAATATACACTTCAGATGCCCTAGACCATCAGATGCTACATTAAAGAAAGAGAGACATTTTTTTCTTTAACTGAAGAATTTTGTGCTCAACAGGACCCCTTCCACAGCCTGCCCCCAGAGTTCCAGGTGAAACTTGAAGAGGAGGAGAGAAGTATTGTGAGGAGGTTTCTTAGCCAGACTGATGTCGACTTTTTTACCCGAGAGCTCCATGAGATTCTCTTCCTGAAGACCAACATGGAGAGTGAAGATTCATATAAACCTCAGTGGGAGTAAGACAGCACCTATTCTGCCATCTCTGACTGTGTTTTGACATGCACTTGAGTATATAAGGCTTATCCCTGCTTTGTTCATATTCAGGAGAAGGTGTTTACATGAACACAGAGTGACAGGGATATTAATATGTTAAATACTAGTATTCTGGTTAATGGTTATAGGATCTATTGTGTATTGTGCTATGGAATCTATTGTGTCTCTGTGGATTCTAAAGAGTGTCGCTCATTGTTTTGGGGTTTATCAGCAGTCCATCTTGCATGTCGCACTGTATGATCTTTCTCCGCAACTGTCAGAAATCGGGATGAGGTGTTTCCATGATACAGTATCACGGTTTCTTTCAGAGTACTCCACCAAGTATATCCCAGTCTTTCAGAAACAAGGATAAAATGCCGGGATACTTAATATTCCGATCATATTCAGGAATGTTACTTATTACGTACATGTTACTGAAGTGCTTGTTAATGCAACCCATTTCACAAAACACTCTCAGTCACACTCTCAGTCAAGTCCTATTGAAAACATATATGATTCTTATATAGCCTGATTGAATAATGAATAATGTAGGGACCATATAAACCTAGGGTAATTTGTATAATCTCAGATATTTTTTTCAATGTGGTGACATCTGTTGGTCCATCTAGTTAACCCCAGCTTGCGCAGGTAAACCATTTCAGAAGCAACTGGGCCTGAGAGTGTCCTGAGAACAGTGGGCTACAATTCTAACTGTTGCTCTGATACATATCCTCTATTCTCTTGGAATCCCTCCTTCTCTCTGTCTTTCTGTCTCTATCTGTCTCTCTCTCTCTCTCTCTCTCTCTCTCTTCCTTCCTCCTCTCTGCTCCTTTCATTATGTACACAGCATCCAAACCACCCTGGAGACCCATCTGGACATGAAGGCCATGTCACCCCCACCAGAACTTGATGCTCTACCAGCAGAATTAACCATGGCCAAGGCAGCGGAGATCTGGAAGTTTGCTGTGGCATTTAAAACATGACCATTTGTGGCCACGAATAACTTATCCAAAATGGTCAAACTTCTGGTCTTTTAATTTTGTTATTCTAATTATTATCAATGAGATTAGTCCTTTAATTTTGCTATTAACAAAATTAGTTTTTTTATTTTTGTTTTGTTTTTCTTTTTGTCTTTCTTAAATCTCTCTGTCTCCCTTTAACAAGGGTTCATTGCATTGCCTACGTATTACATAATCTGAATTTACTTCATTTATAATAGTTTGCACCTGGAGAACAAGAACATGTAAGGATTGACAGTTTTACCTTTTGCACTCTCTTTTATTCTTTTTGGTGCGGGGCTTATCTAGCTGATCTAGCTGTGAATTTTTCAAAATATAGATTTCTGTTCTACTGTAATGTAATAAAAAAAATTGTGATAACATTAATAATACATACACACACACACACACACATAAATACATACACACACATACACACACACACACACACACACACACACACACATACATGCATACATACATAAGTACATACATGTATATACACTGTATAATGAAGATGCTTTCTTTGCACAGACTCTGTGTCACTGTGAGAGATATTTACCTTTAATGACCTACTTGTATTAGTGCCTTATACCTTAGAAATTCTTTCTGATGGTCTAGAAACTTGGAAATAATGTGATTACTATGTTGTATAGTTTCTCTGTATAAATAAATATAAATACACTCACACACAAAGACAAACAAACATTGATTTTCTTTCTCTAAAACTAATCTGGCACCCCTACACAGTGGAGATTTAAAAGTCCTGCACAGTTAAAAGTACTTCACAGTTTACTTCATGTGCATGCGAGTGTATTAATTCAATGCACTATTACTATAATAACCATATAATTAAATAATTTTGATAGTGCCATCTTAGGGTTAATGAAGCATGAGTTTTAGATGTTCGATTTTAGACAAATGCAGCCGATTCCAGTCTAAGGTCTACTATATAGTTTTGCATTACATTTCACAATGTTTTGAGTGTTTTCCTTGTATCTTCCCACGTCTGACTGTGATGTTTTACCCAGAGAGTAAGGAGCAAGTAAACATTAGTCTGTAGCCTACTTACAGTTTTGTTTTGGTCTGTTTTAAACTTAAGTGAGTCAACTGAACAATTGTAATCTGTTGAATTAAAGGCACTTGATTAAACATTTAATTAAAAATGTCAAAAAGCTTCTAAACCCTTTCTTCAAGCAGTGCTTGCTTACAGGTGACTGACTATCAGTTTCAGTTTCAAAATGATTGTGTGTGTGTATGTGTGGCTCTAACCATCTTTATTCTACTCTCATCTGACAAAACGTCATTGATTATCATCATTGTGAAACTGTTTGGTGGTCTGCTATTGCTACCAGAAGTGGTCGACTCTTGCAGCTTCTTGTCCCAATTTCTTTATTAAGGACCAGAATGGCAGTCCTGTTGCTCTAACTGCGCTGCGCTCTAGAGGTTTTCTATTCGGATTATTCCTGTCCGTATCACGTTACAAGCAGATCTGCCAGAAGTACAAAAGCAAAAGCAAAAGTTGGGGGACTCTGGTCAGTGATAAATGGTCAAGTAAGGCGCTCCACAGACGAATACCAAGTCACCACCTGGACATCAGGACTCATGCTGTTTCATATGTTAGCTTCTCAGTCTCACACAGACACTGATGAGAATAATCCTTATTGCTACTGGTGCGCCACTCTCTAGGACACTGAAAACAAAATCCCAGTGTACACAGGTTATGCCAAAACTGAAAGAGCCAGCAACTGGATGAATGAGCCTCAGGTGGGTTTAACAGTCAGTTATTTTCTATTAAATGTATGTTATTTATATTTATGCAGTTTGTGGATGCTTTTATCCAAAGCAACTTATATTTGTCCACTATCAATTACATCTGGGTCAGTCTCCCCTAAAGCAACTTAGGTTAAGCACCTTGCTGTGGTAGCTGAGATTTAAACCCACAATTTCAAAGCTACTAGCATGCTGGTCAGCATACTTCACCTCTACACCACTAGGCCCCTATGTAATTTGAGTCTTGCCACTGAAATAATTTTTGAGTGTGGTGAAAAAGTATGCGTGTACGTGCATGTGTATCTGCATAGGAATAACTGAGATAGAATGCGTACTATGAGATCTGTGTAAATTCCTTTTCTTACTCTCTGCTACCCCCCTGTGTTTCCTATCTGAACTGCAGCTTGATGGGCACCTCCAAAAGGAGATGACTATGAGAGCAATGTAAATGCATAGTGGGCATAAATCAAGCTGTTAATGAAACGCAGGTTGCAACAACACCTGGACACCTGTACCCCCACTGCCATAACTGCACTCAGGCCCAAGCCGAACCTACCTTCACCCTGACCAATGCCGCCCCACAGAAACCCCATGACAACTTGAAGTGGCACCATCAAGAGGAGAAGATAGTCGCAGAGTTCATTGAAACTAGGTGTAGTGAAAAATCAGCCCATGTTGTGACTGAAGTTGTTCCAGGGAACAATTTCATGTCTAAATGTGGTCGGATTATGTGTGACTATAAAGTGAGAGTACCTGGTCACTTTTGGATGGCTTACTGTTGTCGAGACAGGTACAACCAGAATAGGCTTATATCAGGTGGCTACATCTTAGAGATGATGGGAAATGGGGATGCTAATGCTCTCTATCAAACACTAAGTCAGCTGAATTCTAATCTCGCATATAAGTACAACTACAACACCTACGCACACACACACACACACACACACACACCACCACCATCACCACTGCTATATGGCCAACAGGACAACTGGACCAACTTTCCATTTCTTCTTAGTGTGGGTAACATTTAATACATGACTCTTTGACCATCACTTGCATGTGAAGATGAACACTCCTGCGATCACAAACACGCAGCTGTAAGATCATAAACACACAGCTGTAAGATCATAAACACACTGTTCTGTAGAGTGGGTGAGAGAATAAACTTAACTCAGCCATGATGGAAATAATGTGTCTCAGGTTTATTTATTTATAGAGAGTGGGAGTACATATTTTGTCTAGATTATCACAATGTCAGTCAGTTTTTCATTGTGAGTGAGATTCTCTTCCATTGCCTGTGGAGGGGTTGTCAAAGACACAGCTCAAACAGCCATCCAGCATGTAAACTGCTGTTCCTTGTTCAGCCACTGTAATTACACCCTGGTGAGAGGCAGACATATTTCAAACTGCTTAAAGGCTTAAAGGTGTATAAACATGAACACAAACATAAACAAATGTGATTTCCTCCAGAATTGCTAATTGCACCTTTAACTGCCACCATCAGGTGTTCTCCTGGTCAATGTCAGTTGTGAAATACCCTAGGTATAATCTTTGTTTATTGATATAAATATTATTGTATGCAAAAATAATATTTGTGACATTTTGTGTGAATTTGAAAATGAAAATAACATCTCTTACTTTTGGGGCTCCCTCTGGTTAGGCCAGCAAATTGGTGAATGGATAAATGTCTTTACAATAATAATTTGGACTATTAAATTTAGTTTGATTTCATATTCATTCATTTATAGTACCATGTAACTCATGTAACTGACATAAAGAGACCAGCTTCCCATTCTCTCCTTTCTCTGTTCTTGTCTGTCCCTTGTCCCTCTTGTCTTCCAGACACTAGTGGAAAACAGTCTGCAGAACTGTATGGCTTACCTGATGCTTATGAGAGGACAGGGGTGTGTGTGCGTGTTTGTATGTGTGTGTGTGTGTATGTGTGTGCGTGTGCAGAATGACGTGCTTGGTCATTGCCCCATGATGACAAAAGAAATGAATGCGCCCTCCATGATAAAGCCAGGCCCTTCAGGCACCTGTAACAAAAGAGAACAGGGCTGAAAAAGAATTGAGTTCCAACTGTGGCAACAGAGAGAAGAGAGGGCCAGAATAAGAAGGAGAGAAAGACAAGGAATGTGACATACAGGGTTTCCAAATGCCATCTATGGGTATTGCATTGATGCCAAATCATGTTTGATGGCATCGGAAAGTTCTAGGCAGCACACCTGGTACTTTATCAAACAGGCCCTTGGACTTTGGACAATGAAGGTCTGTTTTCCACTGTAAAATAATACCTTACTTCTTATATAGTGTAGCCTGGTGATAAAACCAGACTCTTGTTCTACACTTTTGTTATGTACAGACAGTCTGGACGTTCGGTAGTGAAAAGGTAGCGGTAAAACGATTGGATCAGCCCCTGACATACTGTACTTTGCCTTGACTGATAGCACTTAAGCTCTGCATTCACAATGCCTTCCTCTGTTTGCTGATTGGACAGGTTAAAATGCCTCCTGAGACAATGAGCTTAATAGGATCAAATCCAGACTTGGACTGTAGGGAGATGATAATCAAATGTAAATGCTAGGCAGGCATATCCAGGCTATGTATAATGTAAACTGTGTTTTTTCTGTTTGTTTGTTTTTTGCATTTTGTCAGGTCACCCACAAAAGATTAAACACTCCGAAAGCTATGTGCCTCAGTCTTTATTTCACTGTTGTGATGGATAAAACAAACATAGATAGGCACACCTTGAACAACATGGACATTGTTTTGTGCTGACCACCCTTAGTCTTTAACGAGGCACTTGGAGGCCCTGACCCCTATAATGGTACATCCAGTGAAAGCCGGATGGAATGTATCTCTTCTTTGTGCCACAAATCTGTAGCGTTTAGCAAAAAGAAGCTCAACGGCCCTGAAAGTTAACTGATGTCATTAGCAGCCATTTTGACTTTTTGACCTTTTATACAAGGAGTTGTTGTTTATACTTGATATATTGTTGTAGGAACTCAAATGTTTCTGAGCCTTTTCTATATCAGTATCAAAGACAGACAAAGAAATGGTTAATAGTGAATAAACATATAAAATATTATATTTTTAAGTCTCATAACCGTCAGTGTTGTTAGATTTATTCAGTGTGCAGGTTTATCAATGATTTTAGACTTCATTGTAATTATTTTCAGGGACTACATACACAAATAAGAGTAAAGACACTGTACACACATTGTAGGTGCCATATGGCGTTTTACTGGAAATCGGTTTGTGTTAATTTGTCTTGAATGTGGCCTTTGCATTTGTGATGTTACAGGAGAGCCGGCCCAGTGGTAACTGGACAATTTGCAGTTTATATTAACACTACATCAAGTTAATTCTTCTTGCAATTTCGAGGTCATTTTTTGATGCCAAGGAGGTAAAGCAACTTTACAGCTTTTTTTCTGACCACATTTTTCTTGTTCTGTTTGAAGTGTTTTGTGTTCCATAGGATCCTTTCCATAGCCTCAGCCAGGAAAAAGAAGAACACTGGAGGGAGCCTTAGCATGTTCCTTAGCATGGCAGACACCATACTCACTCAGCGCGGTTATGTGCAAACAAATAATTGGACTTCAGTCTGATTATTCACTTTACTCTGATTAGAAATTGTCATGTAACTTGAGAAATTCGATTGAAATTGAAATCAAAGAAATTGGATTTCTTTTAGCATGTAAACTGTGATATTTTAGAATTCTGAATATTCTGATTAATGCTTTAATTAGATTTCTCTGTGCATGTAACTGCACTCACTTACAGTCACACATACAGTACTTCTTTACTCAATAACTCCATGAGGTTCTCCTCCTGTAGACTAAGACTGTTTTATTCCTCTACATTTTACTAATGTTACTTTACTCTATGACCAATCTACTATCGTTGGCTTCAGTCTCTGTTTAAACATTGCTTTCTTTGTGAAGCACGTTGAGCTGCCTTGTGTATGAAATGCGGCATATAAATAATCTTGCCTTGCCTTGCCTAAGACACAGAGTGAAGGTACTCATACACTAACTGGGAGAAAGCATCAGCATCCATTCTAACATCCCTATTCTAACATCCATCTCATAGCGCTGTCTATGACCCAGTCTGTGGGTCCATATCATTTTCTTGTTTTTTACTGATTGATGGCTTAGTCATCCCTGCAGCAGTCCTGCTATGTGGAGCTTGGGTCCTGAGAGAGAAATGAACAGCACTTTGCACAGATAGTGCAGTGATGCCTGGGTTGGTTTCTTTCAGTTAATGTTTTCATATCAAATGGCAGCATTAACAGACCTTGTTTGATGTGCTCTCAATTCAATTGCTTCTTTATAGCCTATCTCTGTTCTACCAGGAATGTAGGAAGGTAATAGTATTTATTTAGCAGATGTTCCTAAGTGGAAGTACTCACACGTCAAATAAACACAACAACACAAAGAAGCCCTAGGCTGAAGTGTGTTGGTCATAAAACCTGCCCATCAGAAAGGGGATTGCTCTCACAATACCCCTTGTTACTAAAACAAAGGCATCACACGGGCTATCAGCATCACATCCCCCCGTGGCAGCGAGTTTCAATCACAACAGAGCAGTTCTCCTCGACACAGTGGGCCACGGTGGGATTTAAAGTGCTTTGGCTCGGGTGCGATGCACTTTGACCCCTCCAGGCAACCATCTGTCAATCCCTGCTTGCACTGGTCACCCATTGAGGAAGCAGCTGGGGGCTGAGAGTGAAAAGGAATGCGTGTGCAGAGAACAATGGGCTAGAATGCTAACTGTTGCTCCACTGCTTCTCTCTTGGACCCCCACCCCCCACCTACCCCCGGTCATCTCTCTCTCTCTTTCTCTCCCCCTCTCTCTGTCCCTTTTGTGTTCATAGCATCAGATCCACCCCGGAGAACCATCTGGACCAGAAGGCCGTGTCACCCTCACCTAAGTTTCATGCCCTACTGGAGAAGTTCACGATGGCCAAGGCAGATTTGGAAGTTTGCTAGGGCATTCTAAACATGACCATTTGTGGTTATGGGTGGCTATACATGGCTGGTCCAAATAAACCAGACTTTTTTCTTATACATGTGTATCCATAGCTGAACAACAAGCCCTTTGTTTTTGAATCGTTTAGTGTTCTTTACTGTCTCCCAACAACCATTCTTTGCTTCACCACTCTCATGAACTCTCACTGTAAAAAATCAACTGCAAAGACGCAAAATCATCAGAAGTATTACTGAAACAGCCTGACCCTAACCTATGATCTATATGGCTAGCCTAATGTTATAGGCTTCTTTATCTTTATTTATTTAAATCTGGTGTGATTCTGGCCCAGTTGTTTGAGGTCACTGAGTGCTGTCTGTAGGAAAAATATGCTAAACATAGACTGAGTAGCAAATCGACAGTTGATATTAACTGAATGGGGCATAGGTATATGAAACTGTGAGTGACTCTCTGTGCCTCATTTTGTTAGTGTTAGCAGCTGGGTCACTTATTTATGTTGTACCAATTTTCTCATTCGTTTTCCTATCAACAGCACTTGGTAGCAACAGGGTAATGGATTGTAACTTGTAGCAGTACCTTTTCCATGAAAACTCATCCCAATGATGCTTTCGCTTATGAACCCCTCAAATGACTTTTGCCGTTTTGAATTTTCATTGAACCCATGATGGCCCATTCTGTCTAGACTAAATTTCTCCATGGCCTACGCATGCCCATAGTTTAGCCAATGAGTGAACAGAAATATTTAAATACAATTGATTTGCTATGAATTATCACACTCTCATTGAGTCAGTGACATGTTACAACCCCCACTAGCCTACTGCGGATTAGTGAAAACATCTGCCGCTGTCTAGTCTCCCTACACACCCCCTTCGTGCAAAGTCAACCAAGCTTTCATGACAAACATTTTTCAGCAGCCTATGGGATTTTCCGAAGAGTTGCGGTAAAGATATTTCACCACCAATCACAGTTTGCGAGGGCGGAGTTCTTGTGTTTTCTCGTTGCCTAAGAGAAGATGTTGTATTGTTGATCATCAACTGTCTGAAATCGCGAACGAAAATTTGCAGTGACTCTTAGATTTGAACTAACGCAGGACTTTAAACAGATCGGGAGGTCTGCTCAACTTCTGGACGATCGGTCTGCGCATACTGTCGTGAGTTGTTCTGTATGTGATTCTACGTTTGGGAATGGGGGTCCATCATTAGTTCGTAATGGGGGAAAGCAAGCAATTTCACTGTGTATGGATTCAAGATTTAGCAACCACTTATGTTGGACTTTCATCCACCTAGTCAGGCAGGTTGTCATCGATTGCTAGAATTGGTCTTGAATCACATGTTTGCATTTTTGTCATATTTGGCCATACGATGTTGCTTTGCTAACTTTTACAATGATACACTGTTAAGATAAATATATTTCTAATTACGCATCAGTGATATTACTTGCTAGCATCGCTAGCCAGCAAGTAAGATAGCTACCAATGCTGTTTATTATTGTGATCAAATGCTATTCCCTGATGAGAGCTATGGCTTGTCCACTAAAGAAGTCTGTCGTTATGATAAGGCTTAAAATCAAAGTGTTTTTGGTAACTGGCATACGTTAACGGCAGTCTTGATTGGTAGTGTTGACAGGTCAGTGAACTCCACTACTGTACCATCAGTTTTCTATTTGCCTGCTTGGTTACAGTATCAGCAACAATGTTGCGTTGACTATTTCTGTTAAAACAACGTCCTGTTCTGAGGCCTCTGGAAATAATAATTTTCTTATGGTGGCGTTAGATTTATTTTGTTGTGTGTCTTATGGTATCTAAATTAATGAAAGATAATGAAGCAGGCCACATGCTCTTGTTCCTAAACA